>CAUYON010066774.1:0-17969 GCA_963573935.1 Arctocebus calabarensis | reverse complement strand
GGTGAGTCTGGGAAGGTGGCATGCTTCCAGGTATTAGTCCATTTCTTCCAGATTTTCATACTTTCGTACTTCTGAGAATAGAGTTGTTTGTAGTAATCGTTAAGGATTTTTAAAGTTTCTGAGGTGTCTTTTGTTATTTCTTTATCATTTCTGATTGATGATATTTGGTATTTTACTTTTCTGTTTCTAGTTAGATTGGCTAAAGGCTTATCAATTTTATTAATCTTTTAAAAAAACAATATTTTGATTCATTGATCTTCTGAATGATTCTTTTGTTTTCAATCTCATTTAATTCTGCTCTAATTTTGGTTATTTCTTTTCTTCTGCCAGGTATGGGATTGGAATGTTCTTCTTTTTCCAGTTGCTTGAGATGACCCATTAAGTTGTTGGCTTCTTCTCTTTCTGTTCTCTTGAGAAGGCTTGTAACACTATAAATTTCCCTCTTAGAACTGCTTTTTAGTATCCCATAGATTTTGATAATTTGTGTCTTCATTATTATTTTGTTCTAAAAATTTGGTGATTTCATTCTTAATCTCATCTTTGACCCAGCTATCGTTCAGCATGAAGTTACTTAGTTCCTATGACTTTGTTTGAATATGAAAATTCTTGTTGCTGCTGAGTTCAACTTTTATTCTGTGATGGTCCTAGAAAATATAAGGAATAATTTCTATTTTTTTAAATTTGCTGAGGTTAGACTTGTGTCCAAGGATATGATCAATTTTGGAGAATGTTCCATGGGCTGATGAGAAGAATGTGTATTCATTTTTATTAGGAAGAAATGTTCTGTAGATGTCTGTTAAGTCCATTTGTTCTAGGATCAAGTTTAAATCTATTATTTCTTAATTTAGTTTCTTCTTGGAGGATGTTTAATCCAAAACCGCCAGAGGGGTTTTAAAATTTCCCACTATTATAGTACAAGAAAATATCAAATTTTTCATATCTGTTTGGGTTTGTGTGTGTGTGCATGTGTGTTCATTTTATAAATTGAGAAGCATTCTGGTAGGCCACATAAATGTTAAGTATTGAAATCTTTTCATGTTGACTATTTCCTTTGACAAATATGTAGTGTCCGTTGATATGTTTTTTTAAACTTTGTTGGTTTGAAAACAATTTTATCTCCAAATAAAGTTTCAAGCCTTGTTTTTTTCTGGTTTCCATTTGCCTGTATTATAAATGTTCATCCCTTCATCCTGAGTCTTTTTTTATTCTTTAAGGTAAGATGAGAATCTTGCTGTGCAACATATATCTTGCCCGAGTTTTTGTGTCCAGCCAGCCTGTACCTCTTTAGAGGACAACTTAAACCAGTCACATTAATTGAGAGAATTTATAAACATGGTAGTGTTTTGGTTGTCATGTTTTTCAAATGTCCACTGGATATTTTTAATCATTTTACCATTGTGGATTCTATCACAAGAATAAAAAAACAACCCTCACATATACCAATGGAAAATTAGAACTGGTTGGACAACATTTATGTTGAGCAAAACTCAACTGAAATTTGAGTAGGTGGGGGGGAGGTTGGGCAAATTCATAGCTAACGGGTACAGTGTACACTTTCTGCGTGAAGGGCATATTTATAACTTTGACTTAAAATATATAAGAGAAAACTATGTAGCCAAAAGTTGTGTTTCTCCGTAATATTCTGAAACTAAAAATATTTTCAAAACACTAGGAACTCTAATGTGTGAACAAGGGACTTATTTTAAGATAGTCCATATACATTTTTCTTTAGATATGGGTCACCAAGAAGGAACCTTGTACCTTTAAGGAATTAAAAAAATGGTAAGAAAAGAAATAAGTCCTCTACCAATTAAGATTGCCAGAATATTTAACATTTGATCCAAAGTTGAACCCAAACTTGAGCTCTTATTACACCACCATGGATGTGCAAAAAATATGCCACCATACTCATTCATACATGCATCTATTCATCTATTTCCACATTTAATACTATTCTGAGTCTCCATTATGGATTATGGGTTAGATGCTGTGCTTTTAAAGATATAACAATAGGAATAAAAAGAGGCTTCCTCTTAGTAAGGGAATGTAAAATCTTTCAGGGGAAACAGGTGTTAAGCAAAAGATCATGCAGATAAACAAATGTAAACTTATTTATAATAGCACAAGAATGACATGAATGTTTTTAAAATATTTTTTGCTTTGGTATATGTGATGTTTGTTTTTCTATTCTTGTGATACTTAGGAGAATGGTCTCCAATTCCATCTCGGTTGTTATAAAAGATACTAGATCACCATATTTTTTTTTATGGGTGAGTAGTATTTTATAAAAAAGATATTTGAACTCAAATGTTTATAGCAGCAAAATTCACAATTGCTAAGATGTGTAAAAAACTCAAGGGCCAGTCAATACATGAGTGAATGAATAACATGGTATATGTATATGCTGGTCTGAATTTTAAGGTAGATAGTATATAATCAAGGTAGATTTTTCCCTTGGGTTAAAAGGTGATGAATTAGATCTTTTTTTGCATATGTGCTGTGCTTTAGATAACTGAATAAAACACAATGCTGAGCAATAGAATCAGGACATTTCATCGCTTATCTGGCTCTTTCTTTCTGGATGTAGAGTAATTACAGTGAAAGCTTTCATTCACTTGAACTTGTGTGAAGGCACCTAGTCAACAGTAAGTTTTAACCATGTAGACCTTCATATTCCCCAAGCTAGGAGTTCTTATTTTTTACTACTATAATTGTTTTTTATCAGGAAACAGGGAACATACACGGCAAAATAGAGTGAAGGTTTCAGAGTCAGCTTAACCTGAATTCAAGACCTTTTGGCCTGAGATTGCTTCTACAATTCAAATTTTAGTTCCTTTAAGAGTTAATAGGGAAGCATATAACATATTCCTATTATCCTTATTTTTAACATTCTATTAATTTTAAGAAAAAAGTGATTCTGGATCACTTCAAAAACATATCAGAAATACTTCTATAAGTATCCCAGAACTGTTGGTAAACTATGCCAGATAATAGAATGATTAATTAATTTCCACTAACACTGGAGCTGAATGGTGGAGTTACACAAAAAAGGTAACAAAACTTGTGTGTGCTATTCTTAGCAAATACCAACCAGGAAAAGATGATTTCGTAAGAATGTCAATGCTTAAGAAAGTAACACCCTCCTCTGTGGACACAAAACTTTCTTTACAGGTCAAATAATAATTGGAATGTCTGTGATGGAAAAAAGTGAGAGAATGAGACCTTTGGGATAGGCAAATAAGGAGAAAAGCAGGCCAGATTGAGATTTAGCCTAATAAATGCTCCAACCTCAGGGATGGATAAGTATTGAGAGGGATTGGTAACTTTTCCCTGAAATTTGCCAAGTAGGCTGCTATCTCTATCCCGCTGTTGCTGCTGCTAAACTTAGGATCGGGGAGGGGGGTCATTTGATTTCCATGTCCCCTGCATCTTGCACTTAGGCTTGGCAATGACAGGGTCAGGCAAAGGGCAGAGACATGAGAACTAGGGGGGAGCAGGAGGTTTTGTTGCTGATATTACTCAGCATGGCTGCACGGGGACCCAGAGGCTGGTTCCAAAGTAAAGATCTGAAGACAGTCCAGGTGAGATTGTGGAAGCTGTGGTGACTAATGGCAGTAGAGCAAAGCAAATGGGTATCAGACGGCTGTTCTCAGTTACTAAGCTACCTTTCCCCAAACTTGAGCTCTTATTTCACCACCAAACGCTCAGGTGTTGGGAAGATCTGTGACCCTTATGTCTTTAGGTACTTTCTTTGTTGTAAGCAAATCTTATATTTCTCCTGTAATGTAGAGTCTGTTCACAAAGCAGGAATGCTGTTGGAATTATTTAGCTGAGGCAGAGCCAATTTTGTGCATTTGGGGTAATGGGATAGGTCCTTTCTTGGTAAATGCTTTGTATTCTGAACATCTGATGAAGGCACAATGCCACAGTAAGAAAAAGAGCCGGGACGACGGGGCAGCTTTTCTGGCACATTCATTTTGTTTGAACTCGTGGCTGTGCATTTTCTCTCATTCAAGAAAAATGAGGCACATATTCTCCTTACTGCCTTGGTTCATGTACCCAGTTCCCCAGAGGCTATTCCCATTTTTAGCTTAGCTAACTCTTAAAAGAAATAGGATGTAGCAAAACTGAAATATTACCAGTTATTACTAAGTTTTAGACTTTAATGTTTGGCCATGGTGTTTCATTACCCTTGTTTTTACTTCAGGTATACCATGTCTGTATTCCAAGAAAAAATACCAAGAAATAAAGGAATACAGTTTGCCTCATAGAGCAATATGTATTCTTTGTAGCCCTGTATATTCATTCACAGTGCTTTTTAATGCATCAACTTGACACTTCTGATGTTTAGATGACATGAGTTATGCAAGATAGACTAAAAGAAAATGAAACCAAGAACTAAAGACTCTTATTATCCTGACAGGATTGTCAAACCCATGCTAGAAATCTCATCCAGTCTTCGAGATCCTAATTAAATGCCACAAACTTCAGAAAGCCTCTCTGCCCTCATTATCAAACCTCACCCCACCTCCCGTTGTGATATCCTAACTCATATATATATATATACATATATTTATTTATTTGTTATTATTATTTTTTTGCATCATTCATTTGACTTATTTTCCTTTCTACAGCATGGGAAAGGAAAATAAGTTTTCCTTTCCTCAGCATTGTGAGTTTACACAAAAAAATGTTTTTACATAAAAATATATTGTAAACTCCATAAGAACTAGAAACATTTTATTTTTTAAATGAGTCCTGCTTGGCACTCTGCCTAGCACTAATAGAAATACAAAAATATTTATTGTGTGATGCTATTTCTGCCTGTCTCATTCATTAATCAAATATTGATTCAATGCCGACTTTGAGCCAAGCAACTCTGCTAAGTGCCGGGGTCGTGATGAGAACAGGGCAGATGTGGTCTCTGCCTTTGATTAGAAATAATTACTCCAGTTTTCCTTTTTTCTCTCTTATGGCTATATATCAGGAAGTAGAGTGGGAGAATGTAAGTAGAGGCTAAAGGAGAGAAAAATGGGATAGTGCAAAGAAACCCAACATGTGTGTTGGAAGGTGCATACTTTGTCCCCTCCCTCTGCTTCCACAGAAATGTTTTAGAAGTTAAAACATCCACTCTGGACTCAGTCATTTGTCTGTGTGCAGAGTCCCTTTTTCCTCTCTGGGTGGCCTCAGAATTATTGTTTAATTTCACTGAGGCTCAATTTCTAATAACAACAGAGTTTACTATATTAAATGGCACAGTATTTGGTACCTAGCTCACATATGCCCTTAATGAGTGTTAATTGCTATTATTGTTTTTGTTGGCTGCTGTTATCTTGTGTGTGTGACTTGAAGGAAGGCCATGTCCAAGACTTCCTGGAGCAGGGCTGAGACAGTCCAGGCTGGGGAGTTTGGTCTAAGGCTCCCATAGTAGATTGGCCCCAGGTCTCCTAAATCACACTGAAGGATGTGCCGGCCACTTCCATATCTGGACATAACTCTGACACCTGTAGGCTTCCTGGAGCTGGTCTTCCCCTTAACTACAGCAAGCTTTACTACGTGGGAGAATTTGTGGCAGCAAGGAGAAATTTTTTCTCCTCTTTGGCCTCCTGGTTGTAAGTTTATTCAGCTCTGAGGGGAAGAATCATGTGCAGTATTTTGTGGGGTAAGCTTTCCTGGCTAGAACTTTGTTTTCTCAAATACTAACAAAATGGATTTTCTTCCTGCCCTCTCTTGTTAATAGGGTGCTGAGAAAATTTTGTCAATGAATGAATCAGGAGAACTGCAGGACCTCTTAACCAAAATTGAGGTAACTGTGCTTTTAGCAATTTATTTATAGTAATCAAAATGTAAAACACATTCTGATTGTAATTGGGTTTTATTGAATTCCCCCTTCCATGTTCTTACAAATAGGTAATGGGATACATGTGGCAGTTTTAATTTGATATAATCTGCTGTTATGTTCCTCATAGTTAGAAAGACATTAATGTTACTTCTCACCTCTATTAGGTGAATGTAATGATCCGCTTTATTTGGGCCTAATTCTCTACAATGCAAACATTGATATGGTGTTTCAAGTCAGCCAATTGTTTTGAAGCACATTTAAAATGTTTCATTTAGATGAATTTTCCCCATCTATCTTCTTACATATGGGAAGATCTTCCTATATCTTTTCTAAAGATTAAAGAAAAAGTTGTTTCTTCAAAAAAATCACATTTTAATATTGTTCCCTATATTTATAATTATAGCATCAGAGAAATAGTTATTCAAATATATCATGCATTAAGTTAATATGCAACCAGGAAGCCCTTGTTAGTTCTTTGCTAAATTATTTTATCATTTCATTTCTCCTTATAAGTAGGAAGATCATATATGTCATGGTCTAGACTGAAAAGCTTTGAGAGTAAAAATTACGCGTTAGTAATTATTAATAATTATTCTGCAGCCACAAATGTAAACATAGAGCAAGACTTTCCCAGGTGAACTAATAGGTCATATGGTCATCCAATTGTTACATGCTGTTATCAGGTCTTCTTGCTCTGGCCATCTTTGCTAACATTATTTCTGATTCTCTCTCATTTCTTCTACTTTAGTCAAAGAAAAGAACCATGTGGTTACTTGTGTTTTCTCACTATGATTCCTTTGTGCAAGCTGTTCTGTCTGTCTGCAAAGGTACTGTTCTGATTCCTCATTTCCTCCACCATCTTCAAAGCTCATTTGCAATGCCACTTCTTCCAACAAGCACTTCTCATCTCCTACACCTTTGAATTCCTATAACCCTTTTTTTTGTTGGATGCTTATCAACATCTTTATATTACCTATCTCTGGGTATGTAACTAATGTCTCAAATAAACCATATGCTTCTTCATTATGGAAATTATGTTTTCTTTATATTGTGAACTTGCCCAGAAGGAAAACACAATGTATTCATTCATTCAGCAAATATTTATTATCTACGATTTATATACATTTTTCTAAGGGAAACAGCTATGCTTGCTCAACATATTGTACACACAGAGTAAGAACTCAGAAAAGTATTATTTCAGTTTGTGTCCTGGTAACAATAACATTTCACCTAGACACCATGGTCCAGTGGCTGATGGCCACAGGGAAAGTGCTGATGAAGAAGCACTGGGACTTAGGGTACAAACTTGTTTTCTGAATTTAAGAATCATAGCATATATTCAGAGAGTCAGCTCATTTGTGTAAGAGTGGTTTATACAGTTTACAATTTTTGAGGTATTGTGATTTGAAAATCAGAGTATTTTAGCTCTAGGATGGGCGTGGTAATCCCAGCCCTTGGGAGGCCAAGGCAGATGACCTTAGCTCATGGGATTGAGACCAGCCTGAGCCAGATCAAGACCTAATCTCTAAAAACAGCCAGGCATTGTGGTGTCTCCCAGCTGCTTGGGAGGCTGAAGCAAGAGAATCACTTGAGCCTGAGAGTTTAAGCTTGCTGTGAACTGTGAACTGTGACCCCATTGCACTCTACTGAGGGCAAAAAAGTGAGACTCTGTCTCAAAAAAAAAGAATATCAGCATATTTTAGATCTAGGCTTGGCTCTGTTGATGGCTGTGTTACTAACTGTGACACATATTTTTACCTCTTAGGTTTTGATATCCTCATATGTTAAATGAGGAGATATACTTCATAGTCTAAAATTCCTCTCAGCTAAAATTTATGTATGAATGGATTTATTTCTTTCCTTTTGTTTCCATTAACTATTCCAATCCTATGAAGTCACTCATTTAGGTTGATGTGTGTATAGTAAATAGTTCAGCTGGGTTAATGTTTATTATTATTTTCAAAGCACATTTTAAATTTATGTAAATGGCTTTAGATAATATGGTTGATCTATTTATTTCTTGTACCAGTATCACACTTTTTTATTTCAATAGTTTAATAGCCTCTTTTAGGGTCTTGTAGGGTGAATGTCCTTTGTTAGTCTTTTGTTTGTTTTTTTTTTTTTTTTACAGAATGGACTTTTATTCCACTGAGTCTGAAATTCCTCAGTTCTGCAACTTAACATTACCATGATAGATAGCAATGTCTCTTTCTCTTTCAGCTGAAAGAATTTTGGAAAGAAGATTTTTTTCCCTTAATTAAACTTGTCTACATATTATAAACAATATAAATAAGGAACCAGAATTTAAAACTGTTCCTCATGTTTAAAGGAATGCTACAGTGCTAGCTTCATAGTTATAGGAACTGTAAAGTGCTATGAGCCTGTTGGGATGCTCTGCCCATATAGTAAAACCAATAATTTGTAGACATCTAAGAAAGTTCAGAACTCTGCCTGAAAAAGGGCTTGGATTTAAGAGAGATCAGTACAGACAATGAGACTGGTCCCAGAGATGTACTGGAGAGCTGAGCAAAGAAGATAATGGATGCAAGATTCAGGTCCAAAAGGCCCATCCTCTGGTTGGCTTTTGACAGTAGAGCAGGAGCTAAACATTCATGAGGAAGGAAACATTTGAGTTCTTCCTATGTAGCGAGGTATAATTTTTGGCATTTTGTATGTACTAGTAATTGAAAGCTCACAACAACTCTACTAGGTGGGTTCTGTTATTATCCTCATTTTACTGAGAGTGGAGTGGAGACATGGAGAAGTTAACTCGCTCAGACCTTACAGATAGTCAATGTTTGATTGATGATTCTAATCAGTGTGACTGCAAGTCCATGATCTGAATCATGAACTTGTGTTGCCCTGACTCTCAAATTAAGGGGTATGTGGGTGTCTGGGAAATCTGACTATTGTTGCCAGGATGCAAGGCCTGGTAAGAATTTACTGGGAAATAAACAGAGGATTTAGCCCAGGCAATAGCCTGGGTTTTGCTGTGGGTCTCTGATGCTCACTGGTGCATCCTGGAATATGAGAAAGTGGTGATGGCTTTGAAGAGAAGCTAACGTTCTAGTTTGCTGTTACATGGGTTGCTTCATGGTAGTTTGCGGCCACCTCTGGTCCTCCTAATTCAGGTCTCAGTTTTCAGCAGTTGTCTCAGGGGATGGTCCAGAAAAAGGCTTTGTACTTGCAGTTGGGACATCAGAAATGGAGTCAGCAAATAATTTCAATTTTTCGTGCCCAAGAATATTAGCATGTATTGTACCCAAGTGAAAATTGTTCTGAGAAGCTTAATGGATCTGACTTGTTAACGTTGATTATCAGTGACCTTACACTTGAGTAGTGGCTAAAGATGACAGAAGCCAGTGAGTCCTATTCCAGATGTGTGAGAGCAGTTGGTGAGGAGTCCTGCCTGAGCAGGGCTGGCTGCACCCGCTAGGACTCTTAAATGATGATGTACAGGACTGACTCCCAATAAGATATGAGCTCTGTGTGGGGCTGTATATTGTGTGTACAGAGTCCTATATATTTTTTAAATGTTTACTTCAAATTCCTAGACCAGAGAATGACACATAATAGGCACAATAAATACTTTTTGAGGAAATAGAGAAATCACTCATTTATCCAAAGCGTTTTGGAAGAGGCAAAGCACTTAAGAACTAAAGAGAAAGAGAAAAACAATTGTTTTATGTAGGAGAATGCATGGCTGAGAGAATGAATGAAAACATTAAATTTATATGCATGAATTCATGTATATTAATAAACAGGGTAGAGATTATAAGCAGAAAGGTGCATGAGAGTCCCCTCCAAACAGTAAGATGGATGTCTAATTCTGTTGGCACCCACACAGAAAGAGGTGGGGAGCGCTGAGATTTATTAGCATACCACAGGTTCTGGCAGTCACTGGATTAAAGATCTTAGGTGGCAAAGAAGCTCGAAGTACGCTTTCACTTCGCTAATTTTTTTTGAAGATATGAGCAAACAGTTTTGTTGTCATTTCTATTGAGATTGCCAACACAGTGTCCATTTTCTTTCCTTTGTTCTTGTAAAGCTCAGACCAATTATTTATTCTGATTCTCCCCTGAGGGCTGATAACTGCTTATTTGTTGTTTGTGAAGAACAGAGGAAAGATTTCCAGCTACACAATGAGGATGTCAGAATTGGCACAGGCTGTCTGCACGAAGCATTGGAGCTGTCAGGCACTGCCCTGCACTTCTGTGAAGTACAGCTAAGCATGGTGGCCCCTCCCCAGGGGGTCACGGGAAGACGTGGAATGTTTGGGGACTGTGGCAGTGGAGAATGTTTGATTCACTAGGGGAATCAGGCGATATCTGCTCCTTGTCTCTGAATCTTAAACATGCATTTAAGTTGGTTTATGACAGTCTATCCCTAGTGGGTCAAGAATCAGGTGCCTATATTCAGGCTTATACATTTGGGATTATGAACAAATGTATAAGCCTGAACAGTTTTCTCAGTGTCTGCATTTGTTTTAGTGACTTCTTTCCCAACCCTGCAAATTGGGGACACCAGAAACACTGATGATTAGAAATGATTCTATTTATTTTCTTAACAGCTTGGTCAGGCAAAAAGGTGTTTAGTAGGCACTTAACGCAAGCATTCACTGGATTAAATTGTTGAATCTAGTTTAAAACAAAATACCTAGACAGAGATGATTTTATGCCAAGTGTATACTGTTTGACAATTTGTTTTATGGGTAAGACTGCTTCATAGACCATATGGACGATGAGGTGTATGGTACCAGAGACTCAAATAAGTTGCTTCCTCTTTGGTAGCATACATAAGGGACTTTTCAGCTCTATGAGAATGGGGTTAGATGATCTGAGGTTTAAAAATAACATTTTATTTCCTTGATCTTAAAGAACACATGAAAATTCTTGATCTTAGCACCTTTTTTGTCTATAATAGATAACTGGGGATAAACCATATTCCTGAAATTTGAGTTTGTGCTACAAAGGAAGTCTATCTTGGCACTCATTCATGAACTCTTTCCTTATATTCTTCACTTTTTGGTCCTTTGTTAGAAACATGGGACTTCTTCTGTGCTTTAGTTGAGATGACTGCAGTACGGAGTGGACCTATTCCAGACTCAAGGAGAACAAGGAAGCATTTGGTTCAATACTATACCCTGATGCCTTGCACAGTGTAGACTAGTGGACAGACCCTCAAAGTACAGGGCTTTCCAAAGTCCCTGTACACAGAAAAAATTGTAACAACAGATACCTTGGAAGGAATGCATTTGGCATGAATGGGAGAAAAGACTTCATGTGTGTGTGTAGGACAAGGTGGCCAAAATGTGGAGAATATTCTGTAAAAATTTTGTAAAATTTTGTAATGAATATTTTATAAAGGAAGGCATATTTAGGTATCATTTCTCATTTTCCATATGTATGGAGACTTTTGGGACACCCTGTATATTTATGGACTGAATGTCTCACCTACTGAATATCTAGTTTTTTGAATTTTCTCACCAAGAGTATATGAACAGGAAGGGGTAGAGGAGATGAGATGATTTCTCATTCCTTTTTTCTTAAATTTCAACTCGAAGTGATTTGCCTCAACCCAAGTCACTGATTCAGATGAGGTACATTCTGTAGAATCAGTGCTATAACTACATGCTGTTTTTAATCAAGTCTGCACAGTTTCATAGTTGCTTAAAGGTCAAAGTTTCAGTAATAACCTCTTTATTGAAAGTAGAATTCTTTTGGTCACTAATAGTAGTGATGATCCAAGTACTTTCTCTGACTTGGAACCTAAGTTATTTGGGAAATTTCCTAGCAATTTTTCTGTCCTAACCTGAGGACAAAATTGTCTACTGAAGTGTTGGCCTCCTTAGGGCTCATTGTTGGGAAGAGAGCTGCAGTATAACAAAAGGGCTCTTTGAAAGAGACGCCTAGAAATGGCTAAATTATTTATTTTTATTAGTAGAACAAATGGCATGGAATGTGTGGGGTTTCTGGGAGCTGACAAGCTGGGGCAGGTGAGAAGGTGGCTTCCCAATCCTGCCCACTTCCGTGTCAGTCAGAGCATTGATCCTTTAACTATGTTACATTTGTTTCACAGGATTTATCCTTTCAATATTTTACATTTAGAGAGCCCAAGTTCTATCATTTGGGAAAAATTGATGCAAAAACAGATTGAAAACTATGACTGCAGAGGAAAGACCATGGGATTTTGCTCATGAAGTGAGCTCTCTTATTGACAAGTTCTCATTCTGACTTGAGTTTTTTAACCATTAAGAGGCTTTGTTTCTTCATTTATGCCATGGCAATCTCTATTACACAGTGCTGGGATGAGAATGGGCATAGACTCTACATGCTGTGTAAGCTACCCTTTTCCTTTTTTATGTTTATGACCAAAATAGCTAATGTTTCTTGATAATGGAAATGGTCTCAGAATCTTTGTAGCACTGTGCTCCAGAAAGTCAGAATGAGTTTGTGATGTGAAATGCATTCACTCTCCCTTTCACAGTGGCAGAACCTTAAGCCTGAAAGCTTAAGATTTTTGAAAGTTTAAGATGTTTGAAAAAAAATGACTCAGAGAATTATAGAAAATCATTGTGTCATGTAACAACAATCAATTTAGCTAGAGATAGCTTTTAACGAAAATCCCTTCAGGTAGAGATTTATTAAATAAAATGATGGATAATAGTGACTAACCTTATTGAGTGCCTACTGTGTGCCAGACAGTGTTCTATTCATTTTACATGAATAGATTCATCGAATCTTCTCAATAATCCTTTGAATAAAAGACAGATCTCATTCTAGAATTGGATGGATTCTGAGGACACTATTCTAGAATGGCCTTGGTCAATTTTTCATTCCCTTTAAAAATGAAATTGTAGCTTTTAGTGTTTATAGATTAATTTTATTTTAGAAAATTCATTTGTTCTGAGTAGGAGATTCATTATGAAGAAACAGCAAACTCTTCGTATTAGTGGATTTAATTTTTGTAAGTCATGTTGCAAGTTCACAACATAAAATAATTTTTACTTTTGTTGAGTTACCATTTTGAATTCTGTGTGCTAAGGGAGTGACTTACATAGCAAATGAGCTTAAGAAACTCCCTGGCACTCAAATTTTATTTCAGCCATTATAATCACAGATGCATTTTATGGAAAAACCATATGCTAGCCAAAAGTTTGGTCATTTTTGAGTGTCTTGGGTTATAGCATACCATCTAGTGTGGCTGGTACAGCTGTAGTGATTAATGAAAATATTGAGACATGTTTGTATGCATTAAGATATGAAAATAATTTGTACTGGTAAGTAAATAGCTATTATCCAAAATGCTCTGTTTTTGGTAAGAGAAGAGTAAAAAGCATTTCTCTTCTTTTCTGTCAACTTTATAAGGAATGCCAGATAAGATACAGGGTGCCTCCCTAACATTCTAACCTTAGATAAATTATGTATGGTTGTTTAGTTTTTCCCATGCAATATTTGGTACATGCCTATACAAAAACTATTTGTAGTTGATCTGAAATTCAGATTAAACTGAATATCCTGTGTTTTCATTTGCAATATTTGACAACCCTGCTCTTCTAAAAACACAGACCTGTTCAAAACCCAGCAGTAATGAGCAAAGTTCTGGACTTGGAGCCACTGCAGGCTCTTGCTTCAGGTCCTGGACCAGTCATTTGTACAAATGATTAAATATCTTAATAGAATGTCCTGTCATGGCTATAGTGAATGTCAAAGATCTAGCTGCATTGCCACGTTCTTTCTAAACTTTGATAAAATCACGACAACTTACTAATTGTTTTATATTTAACTTTTAAAGTCCATTCCTTTTTAATCACTGGGTTTGTTTTTCCAAGTCTTTATTTCTCTTCAAAGACCTTTGAATAGCTTGCAAAAATTAAGTCCACTCAACACTTTCTTTCAGGCCAAAAATCTTGCACAAAGATGACAAAAAAACCTACCTACAAAGTAACCAAATTTCTACACACATTCAATATATCTTTTTATAAAGATTGTTAAAGCTCTATAGGCTTGTTTAGGTTCCTTGCTTGTATCATTCAGATTGGACACCACTACATAGAAAATGGGTGTATCCACTTTGATATTGTTGTGGAGATGCGAGGGGAGTAGCTTTGTCTTAGGTGTAGAACTTGCACCTGTAATTATTAGGGGATGCAAAAATTGTAATGTCAAGTAAATCTTGCCATATATAGAAAATGTTTATTTGAAAAAATATTCCAGGAATATATATCTGTGTATATGTAAAATATGTACATATCTATCTCTATATATATTTTAAGGCAATCATGATTTCCATGTTTGTTCCCCAAATATTCCATACGTTATCAATTATGAGAGACTTATATTAATTTGCTGAAGAAAAGGTGTTCATATGTGTTGGGGAAAGGGTGGGTTAAACCAACTTAATTAGGTTCCTCTTCAGTTGGATTTTTTAGAGACTTGGATAAAAGCCCTATGAATGTGTATGTTAACTATATTAAGTATGTGCTTCAGTGTATGTGTGTGTCTGTATATGGATTTACATTCTTGAAATGTATTTTAACAATTCTTCTCTTCACAAAGTCAGGTTTTCAAAAATAGCTGAAAAACCCTCTTTTGCAAGACAGAAGCTTAGTCTCAATTTGCTTCTTTTCTCTTTGTATTCACTCTGTAATAGTACTTCATCTCCCTCAATCTGATGGGTGCCTCTAGTGGGCTCCAACAAAGGTTACATGCTCAGAAAAGCAAAGAGAAATGCATCAGAATTATTTTAAATATTATTTTCAACACTCTACTCTATTTTTATTCTTCAGTTAGAGATATGTCATCTTTGTTTGAGATAGAAAGGTTGATAGCTATTGTGCAAAGTTTTGTGAACTTGCATGAATATCTTTTTTTCCTTTTATTAAGTGATATGCACATAGATCATGAATACATTTATACATTTGTGGGGTATGATGTGTTGATTTTTTAATACAATTTGGAATGCTTACATCAAAGCAATATAGCTTTCACCTCATTTACTTAGTTATTGTGTTAAGACGTTTATGTTCTGTACTTGTAGCCCATTGGAAATCCAAAGTATCCAATGTACTCAGTACTTTTATGAAACCAATTTATAATTACTCACACTTTCTTATGAAAGATAGATCACAACTATAGCCCAGGATGAAGGAGAGAAGTGGAGGGGGATAGGAAGGGTGGGGGGAAGAGGTTTGATAGAGGGAGGGTAAACAGTGATACTTGCATAAATATCTTAAGATTTCTATGCTATTTCTTTAAATATAAAATGAACATAATGATGCTTGAATTATATCTTTAAGAAGTTGTCTGTTTGTGTTGAGGTTAAGGTGGGGAAAGATTCTTCATAATAATGCATTTGAAAGTGCTTTGAAAAAATGAACCACTATTCAAAGTTTATACCCCATAAATGTATACAGTTAACCCACGAATGGATTAATAAATTGTGGTACATGTATACCATGGAATACTATGCAGCCTTAAAGAAAGATGGAGACTTTACCTCTTTTGTGTTTACATGGATGGAGCTGGAACATATTTTTCTTAGCAAAGTATCTCAAGAATAGAAGAAAAAGTATCCAATGTACTCAGCCTTAATATGAAGCTAATTTATAGCTATTATGTGAAGGCTAAAACCCAATTATAGCACAGGAATACAGGGAAAGAGGAAAGGGAGGGAAGGGGGGGAGGATGGGTAGAGGGAGGGCAATTAGTGGGAACACACCTACGGTGCATCTTAGCAGAGTACTGGTGAAACTTATTAAAGGTAGAGTATCAATGTCTTTATATAGTGATCAAGAAAATGCCATGAAGCCTGTCTGTAACAGTACGATCAAAATATTTCTGAATGTATATGAATCGTGCCCTATGATTGCACCAATGTACATAATTATGATTCAATAAAATTATTTTAAAAAAAGAATAAAGTGTGTTGAAATTAAAAAAGAAAAGAAAAGAAAATGTGGATACAATTTAACAAATGGAACTGGCTGAACTGCAGAATTGTGACTCTCTGAAAGACGCATTCAAGTCAAGCAGCTTTCCTAATTTCCTATTCATCTCTCTCCTCTCAGACATATCCTAACCTCAGGAACCATGCACTCAAAATGGCAACCATCTTTGGCAGCACTTAAATCTGTGAACAGATTTTTTCCAGAATGAAACATCTGAAATCTCCCACCAAATCTAGACTAATTGATGCACACTTGCATCACTTGTTAGGACTAGCAGTGACAAATATGGAACCAGACATTGACCATCTCATTAGCCAAAAGCAGGCCCTTAGTTCCCATTGGAATACTGGTAAGTTCATTGATTTAACTTTATTTGTTCTTCATTTTAAATATTATATTTGTTCCTGTTTTGTTTTTTTACTTCAAAATAACATATGTGCAGTGTGCATAGGAATTTGTTCATAGTTGTTTTTTTTAAAACTATAGTCCAGCCTGCCAACGGTCTGAGGGACATTGAACTGGCCCCCTGTTTAAAAAGTTTGAGAACCCCTGATTTACATGATAATTTAACATTTTTTTCTTTATTTGCTAATCCCGTGAAATTAGTTGATTTATATTCAAATATTAAACTGACCTTTTCTTTCTGAGATAACCACTCATATGTTCATGATAGAATGCCCTTTTGACATATTAATAGATCTAACTTGCTATATTTTATAGAGATTGTTGAGTATATACCTAGGAGTGATAATTGTTCTAAAATTGTCTTTTGTCATAATGTTTTTGTTCCAGATTTTTCTGGTACCAGGGTATGTCATCCTCAGAAAAAAAGGTTTGGAAATATTCCCACCTGACGTGCAAATTTGGCTTGTGTTTTCTGAGTTTGTATTAAGCTCTCTGCTTATTCTTTAAATCGACAGAATCCACTAGTAAATTATCCAGGTCTAACATTTTCTTTGTGGAAAAGTTTTCAATTACTAGTTCAGTTTCTTTATGTATTATAGATCTAGTTATATCCTCTATTTCTTATTGCATCAATCCTGATAAATAGAACTTTTTAAGAAATATAACGATTTAATTCAAGTTGTTGAATTCATTAGGGTATTGCTGTTAAAAATGTTCCCTTATTCTTCTTTAATTATCTTGGGAAATGCAGAGGTATCTTCTCTTTAATTCCTAAAGTGTTTGGTTTTTGCTTCCACTGTTTTTCCTAATAAGTTAGCTAGAGATTAATCAATCTTTTGAAATAGACAACTTTTGGATTTGTTGATTTTTCTATTATATTTTTGTTCTCCATTTCATTTATTTCTGCTTGTCATTATTCTCTTACTCTGAGTTATTTTGCTTTTCTTTTTTTAGCTTCTTCACTTGAAATGTTAGGTAACTGATTTAAAACTTTTTTTCTTTCTTACTATATTAATTTAAAACTATTCTTCTCTTTCTAAACACTGGGTTAGCTGCACCTCCTAAATGTGGATATAGTTCCATGATCCTTCAATTCAAAATTTTTTAGCTTCACTTATTTTGGACATATTGGTCATTTAGTAGTATATTGGCTAATTTACTAATGTTTTAGAATTTTCAACTTATTGTTTTTATGTTGGTTTGTGTTGTGTTTAATTCCATTAAGTTCAGAGAATATGTTCTGTGTGTTTCAGTGGTATGATATTTGTTTTTATTTCTGAGTAATGTCTTGGCTATTCCAAGTTTTTCTGATTCCATATAAAACAAACTTATTTTTTTTTAAGATCTTTAAAGTATGACAGTAGAGCTTTAATAGGGTTTGCATTAAAACTGTATGCAAAATTGGATAATGCTTTGGGTAGAATGGACATTTCGACAATGTTGATTCTTCCAAGCTATGAGTATGATATGTTTTTTCATTTCTTAACATCTTTAGCTATTTCTTTTAATAGAGTTTCATAGTTCTCTTTATAGAGATCATCCACATCATTTGTTAGGTAAACTCCCAAATATTTCATCTTCTTTGGCACTACTGTGAATGGAATAGAGTCCTTGACTGTTTTTTCAGCTTGACTATTGTTGGTATATATAAAGGCTACAGATTTATGAGTGTTGATTTTATAACCTGAGACACTGCTGTATTCCTTGATCACTTCTAAGAGTTGTGTAGTAGAGTCCCTGGTATTTTACAGATATACAATCATATCATCTGCG
>CAUYON010066773.1:0-27387 GCA_963573935.1 Arctocebus calabarensis | reverse complement strand
TTGCAGCCGTCATTGTTGTTTGGTGGGCCCAGGCTGGATTCGAACCTGCTAGCTCAGGTGTACGTGGCTGGCACCTTAGCCCATTGAACTACAGGTGCTGAGCCTGTATCTGTGTTTATAAAGAGTACCAATTCACAGTTTTCTAAAGAGAATGCTGTCATCATTCAATAATTAGAGAATTTAAAAAAATTTTTCCAATATTTTATGAGGCAATTTCTTAAACATGTACAATATAGTTGATTGTTGAAAGAATTATACAGTGATCAATCCATATATCCACCACATACATTTTATAATTCTCTTTTATTCACATGTAGGAAATTTGTTTGTAAGGAGGCCACAAGTTTTGTACTCCTCACCATAATGACCTCAGATTCCTGTTGGGTGTTATAAACAGAGGAGCCATTTTTTAGGCCCCTTGATTTGAGCATGTCCCTAATAATTAGAGAATTATCTCCTTATCCTGTCCAGTATTTGGAAGAATTTATATAGCATTGGTGTTATTATTTCTTTCTTTTTTTTTTTTTAAATTTTGGATTAATATGAGGGTACATACAATTGGGTCACATTGTTTGTGTTTGTAAGGTAAAATCCAAATTATAGTTGAATCGTTCACCCAGGAGGTTCACCATATCTTCTTTACGTTTTGATAGAATTAACCAATGAAGCCAAACTGGGCTTGGAATTTTGGAGAGGAGAAAGTTTTTTTCTTTCCCCCCTTGGGTCTACCAAGGTCAAGGGGTAATCTGTGTGTGCAGCTTGTCGGGACCCTGGCTGTGTTTGGTGTGGCTAGGGAAGCAGGGCCCCCCTCCATCCCTAGCAGCAGGGGGCAGGCGGGGTGGGGGCAGTGACTCAGCTCAAACTCCAGTGCCCCAGACTTTTTAATTTTTATTTATTTATTTTTTATTGTTTGGGATTCATGGGAGAAAGTTTTAAATTACAAATTTAATGTCTTTAATTAATAAAAGGCTATGCAGGTTATCTGTTTTTTCTTAAATGAACTTGAATAGTTTGTATCATTCATGAAATTAGTCTGTTTTATTGTTTAATTTTTGATATAAAGTTGTTTATAATGTTCCTTATTATCCTTTTAATATTGTTGTGATCTGTAGTGATGTTACCACTTTCATTCCTGATACTGATAATTTGTGTTTTGTCTTTTTTTTTTTGATCATTAGGCCAAGGGTTCATCAATTTTATTGATTTTCTCAAGAACCATCATTTTGTTTCATTGCTTTTCTCTCTTGTCATTGTTTTTTATTTCTTTGGTTTCTGCTTTGATATTTATTATTTCTCCTCTGTTCCTTTTTTTTGAGACAGAACCTCAAGCTGTCACCCTGGGTAGAGTGCTATGTCGTCACAGCTCACAGCAATCTCCAACTCCTGAGCTTAAGTATTCTCTTGCCTCATCCTCCCAAGTAGCTTGGACTACAGGCGCCCACCACAACGCCCGGCTAGTTTTTGGTTGTAGTTGTCATTGTTTGGCAGGCCCGAGCTGGATTTGAACCCACCAGCTCTGGTGTATGTGGCTGATGCCTTAGCTGCTTGAGCTACAGATGCTGAGCCTTTTATTCCTTTTGAGTTTAATTTGCTTTCTTATTTTTCCAGATTCTTAAGGTAGAAATCAAGGTTACTTATTTGAAAACTTTCTCGTTTTCTAACATAGATGTGATTGTAAATTTCCCAAGTTCTGCTTTAGTGGCATCCCACAAAATTCTGTTATGTTGAGTTTCATTTTCATTCAGTTCAAAATATTTTCTAATTTCCCTTTTGATTTCTTCTTTGATATGTGACTTATTTTAAGTGTGCTGTTTAATTTCCAAAATCTTGGGACTTTCCAGAGATCTTGCTGTTATAGATATCTAATTTGATTTCATCTTGATCTGAAAACACATTTTTTAGCATTGGGGGTTATGTATACAATATTTTTTAAGAGATCGGGTCTTGCTGTGTTGCCCACATTAAATTCCTGAGCTCAAGCAGTCCTTCTGTGTTAGCTTTCTAAATAGCTGGGACAGTAGGTGTGTGCCAGTACACCTGACTCAGAATACATTTCCAATTACTTAAATCCTTTTAAATGTATAAACAACCAAGGCTTATTTCTTGGTGTAGAATATGCTGTCTTTTGGTAAATGTTCCGTGTATACTTCAGATGATATGTATTCTGTCGTTGTGTGGAGTGTTCTATAAGTGTCAAGTAAGGTCAAGTTGCTTGATAATGTTTTTCAGTTCTATAACCTTGCTAATTGAGTCTATTTGTGTTGTCAATTATTGAAAGAATACTAGTGAAATTGCTGACTGTAATTGGATATTTTTCTTTCTCATTGTAATTGCATCAGTTTTACTACAAGTATTTCATGTTCTGTATCAGGTACATAAACATTTAGGATTGTTTTATCTTTTTGATATATTAACCCCTTTATCATTGTGAAATGATTGCTTTTATCCCTGGTGATAATATTCTTTGCTCTGAAATCTATTTCTTTGGGTAATAATACAAGCATTCCAGCTTTCTTCTTATTAAGTTAGATTGGTTATGGTATCACTTTTTCCATCCTTCTTCTTTTTTTTATTTTTTAGACAGGTTACGCTGTGTCGCCCAGGCTGGAGTGCAGTGTTGTGACCGTAGCTCACTGTAGGCTCAAACTCCTGTGTTCAAGTGATCCTTCTGCCTCAGCTTCCTGAGTATTATCCACTTTTAACATATTTGTGCCTTTATATTTAAAAGGCACTTTATGGGCGGTGCCTGTGGCCCCAAAGAGTAGGGCACTGGCCCCATATGCCAGACATGGTGGGTTCAAACCCAGCCCCGACCAAAAATAAATAAATAAATAAATAAAATGCACTTTATGTAACCAGCAAGTGGTTGGGCCTTGCTTTTTTTTAATCCAGCCTGACAATATCTGATTTTTATTTAGATATTTAAACCATTTATGTCTAATTAGATTATTAATATGGTTAGACTAAGTCTTTGTAGTTTGTTTTTTTTTGTCCCATCTGTTCTTTGTTCCCCTTTTCATCTCTTTTATGTCTTTTTAAGGAATTGAGTACTTTTTAAAAGATTTTATTTTACCTTTGTTATTTTATAAGGTATAATTATTTTAATTTTCTTTTCTCCCCAGGGTTTATAGTGTACATCTTTAACTTATCATGGTCTTCAGGTGATATTGTATCACTTCAAGTACAATATAAGAGTCTTATAATTGGATGCTGTCATATTTTTCCTCCTGACCTTTATGTTATTATTGTCATGTATTTGTCTTAAGCCCCAGAATACAATGTTATTATTTTTTAAATACTTTTTAGAAAAAACAGGTTTAAATTTGAAAACATCTGTTTTCACAGGTTATTACCATTTCTGGTGTTCTTCATTTTTTTGTGTAGATCCATTTCCCCATTGATCTGAAAGACTTCTTTAACCTTTCATATAGTGTGGCCAGGCATAGTGGCTCACAACTGTTATTCTAGCACTCAGGAAGGCTGAAGCAGGAGGATTGCTTGAGGACTAGGAATTTGAGACCAGGTTGAGCAGGAGGGAGTACTCTAGAAATAGAATACTTAGCTATGCCTCATAGCATGAGCCTGTAGTTCCAGTTACAGGGGAGGCTGAACCAAGAGGATGGCTTGAGCCCAAGAGTTTTGAGGTTGCCGTGAGCTATGATGATGCTACTGCACTCTAGCTGGGGTGACAGAGCAAGACTGTCTCAGAAAACAAATTTTGTAGTATGATTTGCCTGGCAATGACTTCTTTCAATTTTATTTTATTTTATTTTATTTTATTTTATTTTATTTTATGTTATGTTATGTTATGTTATGTTATTTTATGTTATTTTATGTTATTTTATGTTATTTTATGTTATTTTATGTTATGTTATGTTATGTTATGTTATGTTATGTTATGTTATGTTATGTTATTATTTATTTTTGAGACAGAGCCTCAAGCTATCACCCTGGATAGAGTGCTGGGGCATCACAGCTCACAGTAACCTCCAACTCCTAGGTTCAAGCGAGTCTCCTTCCACAACACCCAGCCATTTTTTGGTTGCAACCATCATTGTTGTTTGGTTGGCCCGGGCTGGATTCAAACCCGCCAGCTCAGGTGTACGTGGCTGGTGCCTTAGCCCGTTGAGCCACAGGCGCTGAGCCTTCTTTCAATTCTATTAAAAGAATTTTTCCTTTCCTTCTTGTGTTGGAGTTTGTTGAGCTTTATGGATTTACAGTTTTCATAGAATTTGGAGGTTTTGGCTATTCTTCAAATACTTTTTCTGTTACCTTTCTTTTATTTGGGGACTTCATTACACACATTAACTCACTTGAAGTTGTATGATGTTGTAGTTTGAATGTTTTTACGTTATGTTTTTCTTTCTGTGTTTTATTTTGGATAAATGTTAATTTCTGTGTGTAAGCTCCTTAATCTTTTCTTCAGTGTCTGATCTGCTGTTAATTCCATCTAAGATTTTTATAATCTCAGGTAGTTTTTATGTCTAGAAATTGTTTTGTTTTTTTCTTTGAGAGAGAGAGAATTTCATTTTGTCACCTTCGATAGATGCCATGGTGTCATAGCTCACAGCAACCTCAAACTCCTATGCTCAAGTGATCCTCTTGCTTTTACTGGGTCTACAGTATGCAGTGCCTAGCTGTTTTTTAGAGATGGGGTTGCTGTTGCTTAGGCTGGTCTCAAGCTCCTGAGCTCAGTCACCTCCCTCAAGCCTCCCAGAGTGCTAGGATTACAGGCGTGAGCCACATGCCCTGCCAGTTTGAATATTTTTTATTTCTTCCATGTCTCTATTCAACTTTTTGACCTTATGGAATATAGTTATAATAACCGTATTAATGTCCCTTTATGCTAATCCTAACATGTGTGACAATTCTGAATTGCTTTTCCCCCATTTGATATCTTCAGTTTTATTAAAAAATTTTTTTTTGTTTTAGAATAGTTTCAGATTTACAGAACATTTATAAAACTAGTACAGAGAGTTTCATTTACCTAACACCAGTTTTTGATATTATTAGAATCTTGGAATACTTTCATGCATTCCTCACAATTAATGAACTAAGTAAGATGCATTATAATTAACTAGAGTCTATATACTTTATTCAGATTTTCTTAGTTTTTAGTTAATGTCTATTTTGTGTTCCAGGATCCCATCTAGGATATACCATATCATATTTAGTCATGTCTCCCTGGCCTCTTGGCTATGACAGTTTCTCACATTTAGATTACTTTGACAGCTTTGAAGAGTATTGATCAAGTATTTCATAGAATGACATTCTGTTGGGAATTATTTGATTTTTTTTCCATGATTAGAGTAGGGTTATAAGTTTGGGAAAGGAAGTCCACAGATGCAAAGTACCATTTCATCAGTCAAATAAAGAGTACACACTGTCAGCATGATTTATGACTGATACTGACCAGACTACCTGGCTGAGGTAGTGATTGCTTGTCAGGTTTCTTCACTATAAAGTTGCTCTTTTTCTCCCCTTTCATAATTCTTTGGAAGGAAGTCACTATGCATAGTCCACACTTAAAAGAGTAAGGAGTTATACTCCGCCTCCTAGAGGGTAGGAGTATTAAACAACTGCTTATTTAATGCTTGAACCAACCCTATCATTAATGGTGCCCTTGTTTTTAGGGCCCTGTTAGGGCATCTCCCATCATGCTTACTCACTTCTTTAAAATGCAGTTCTTTTGTATTTGTTTTAGTTTCCAGAGATTTGAGATCCGGTATAAGAGCAAACTGTCTGTAGCTTTCTCTAATTGGCAGTCCTACTTTTTGTTTCCAGGAACTGTAAATCTTATTCTGCAAGGTAAAAAAATCCCTCATTTCATGTGATGTAATTGAGTCAACATTTTGGTTCCTCTCTTTTAGATCATATCTATCTTCTTTTAAATGAGAAGATAAATAGGCATCTTTAAAATAACACCTGTTCTAAATAATATCTGGTTAGGCATCACTGTCTGTGAGATCATTTGCATGGCTTCTTGAATCATCCATCTACTTTGCCAGCAAGGGTCTCAAGAGATTAATATTCTCATACCTGGAAACCAGGATTTCTTTTGTTATCTGTTACCTTGGTCCCTGGAGTGATTTTTTTTTTTTTCACATCTGCTTCCAAGCATGTTTTTTTCCCTGTCTGGTAATCAGAATTATCATTGAAACCCTTTGGGAGCCTCTCCTAGTTTGCTCAATCACACTTACCCTTTAAAAACCAAAGATGTCTCCTTTAAGACGGTCATTTTCTGCCTTGTAGGCTTGCTTTCTTTGAGAATGAAGAGATAAAGTTTTGATGTTTTTATAGAGATACAAGAGCATATCAAACATTTCAAGTTTATCAATTTGGCCACATTTTCTTTTGCATGCATAGGTCATGAAGCTTAAATGCACATGAAATTATGTGCAACTTTGAGGTCTTATAATTTTAAATTTTCTAGTAAATAAACACAAGTATTGGTTCTGGCTGCTTAATATATTAGCAGCTTACCTGTCTCAGCCATTTCTCACATAAAACTTGGTATAGTGATGTTTTGGTATAGAGATGAAAAAATGCCCGGGTGACTATGGCTGACCTCCATAGATGACTGGTGTAGTGAGGGTTTGTTAGATAAGAGTCTACATAATTTAAGTAGAACCACAAGTCTATTCTGGTTATGTGATAAGTGAAGCATTTTCAGTTGGTTTTAGTGTGTCATATATAACTTTAGTGAAGGTGCTTTATGAATACATTTGTCTAGGTGTCACTGCTGGACTCAATGAATATGGCTGTCATTACTCTCTTATTGCTGTCCTCTGTGAATTAAACAACTAAGTTGCAGATAATTTTTCAGATTTTTTATCAGTAACTGTTGAGAAGAAAGAAAAGCACACAAATTTATTTTTTAATGCAGAGATTTCATTCTGTAGTAGTTGTTTTGTTCTGTTTTTTGTTTGTTTTGAGATAGAGTTTTACTCTATTGACCTGGGTAGAGTGCCATTGCATCATAGCTCACAGCAACCTCACTGTTGGGCTCAAGTGATCCTCTTGCCTTGGCCTCCTGAGTATCTGGGACTCCAAGCACTCTGCTATAACACCTGGTCAGTTATTCTACTTTTAGTAGAGACAGTATCTCCCTCCTGCTAATGTTGGTGTCAAACTCCTAAGCTCAGTCTGTCCACCTTCCTTGGCCTCCCAGAGTGCTAGAATTACATGTGTGAGCCACTGCACCTGGCCCCTGTAGTAGCTGTTAATAGTTTTTGATATCTGATGTCATCAAGAAGTTGCTCTTAAGCCAGGCACCATGGCTCACTCCTCTAATCCTTGTACTCTTGGAGGCTGAGGCAGGTGAATTGCCTGAGCTCTCACCGGTTCGAGACCAGCTTAAGCAAGAGTGAGACCCCCGTCTCTAAAAAAAAAGCCAGACATTGTGGTGGGTTCCTGTCGTCCCAGCTACTTGGGAGTTTGAGGCAAGAAAATCGCTTGAGCCCAAGGGTCTGAGGTTGCTATGAGCTATGACTCCACAGCACTCTACCGTGGGTGACAAGAAAAACAAATTAAATTCCTTTAAATGAGGTCACCTGACTTTGTGTATTTTTCCCATATTGCTTTTTCCTCTAAAAAATGCTTTCACATTAATATAAATATACTGCACACGTTTATACTCATTTATTTGAGTATTATACTTTCATTCATTTGTGCATCAAACAGATACAAACAGTATATTATATGCTAGAAAGAGTCCTACCCTCAGTAGCCCGCAGTCCAGCAGTACCCTCAGTAGCCCGCAGTCCAGCAGAGAGATGGAAAACCACCTGTGTGACAACAGATGCTCTGTCAGCAGCCTCCCCCGTGTATCTAACAACCAAAACTTTCTTAATTTGTAATGTATCTGTCTTCAATCCTGGAAAATTCTCAGCCATTATTTCCTCAAATATTGCATCTTCCTCATTGTCTTCATTGTCCCTTTCTCTCCTGCACCAGCCGAGTGATTTCCTCATCATTTTCTTTCACATTTACTCCTACCATTGAGGTTTTTGTTTTAATGTCTATACATTTTGTTTTTTAGGGAGATAGAGTCTTGTTCTCTTGCTGGGCTAGAGTGCAGTGCTATTATCAGATCTCACTGTAAACTCAGCTTGGCTCAAGTGATCCTCCTGCCTTAGCCCCTTGAGTAGGGAATACAGGTGACACTACTCCCAGCTAATTTTTTCTAGTTTTTGTACAGATGGGCTCTTGCTCTTCCTTGGCTAGTCTTGAACTTTAGTCCTCAACTAGTCCTTTAGCTTTGGCCTCCCAGAATCCTATATATGTTTTTATTTCTAAAAATTTTGGACTCTCCCCCCCACACACACACAATTTCCCATCCTTAAGTTTTTAATTTTTTCCTTTATCTTTGTGAACATATAGTTAAATTTTCTCTTACCATTTAGCTGTAGTCTCTTAACTCTTTGACTGTAAATTTTTTACTTCATTTAATTTTTTGTTTTGATGTCTGGAAATTTTTTTGTTTGCTTTTGAGCTTGTAAAGCATTATTTTGTATGTGTTTGGAGATGGAAGTGAGGCGTTGTATTTTTAGGGAGCAGTGCTGAAGTTCCAGTTTCTCCAGTGTACTACCATGAATTGTGAATGTATGCATATAGAATTCTGTTGTAAAAATTCCCTATAATTCTAGACGTGAAAATTCTTTACATTTTGTGGTAAATATACTTGACACCTCTCTGTGTAATAAATGGAAGTAGACGGTCATTTTGTTAATTCTTCACACAGGGCCATTTTTATGCCATCTAAATAGGGGAAACTATACTAAGGATTTCTGTTATTTAATTTAACATAGCTGATGATTATATAATATTTGCTGGGTGCAAGGAACTGTTCTTCTGAGGGCTTCACAAATACTAACTCATTTAATCTTCACGTGAGTGCTGAGAAGCATATACTGTTGTTGTTATCCTCACTTCTATAGACAAGCCACAGAGAGAATTAGTTGCCTAAGGTTCTCTGGTTGGAGCTGGCAGCATTGGCATTCAGACCCAACCTCCATGCCCCTGTTCTTTGCTCACTTGCTCTTTGCAGGCTATTCAGGCCGGCCACTGGGCCGTATCTTTTTAAACCACATGTCCTCCCAGTGACCTCACCCATTGCCACTCCCTCTGCCCACATCTACATTCTAGCATCATTAAAGAAGTCTATATTGAGTTCAGTTCTGTTGTTGTGTTTGCTTCCTTATGTCTTTACTTTGTTGTTTTGTAAATCTTTGAACAAATATTTAAGTACCTATTACCTGGTGGGTACTGTGTCAGGTATCAAAACATAAATGTGGCTTAACGTTTATGCCTCATTTTCCCACAGCACGTGTGCTTTCTCTGTAGCCTGGCCCTCTTCACCTGTACTACTGTAAGAGGCTTCATCTCAGTCTCCTTATCACCTGCTTCTTGCTGTAGCAGGGAGGGAAAACAGGCAATTAAACAGTTCAGTGTGGCAAGTGCCCTGACCCAGTCTTGTGATGGCAGGGAAGGTATCTGGAGGAAGGGGTATCAGATCTGAGTCCTTAAATAGAAATAGGAATTAAGTAGAGATAGAGAAGGATAGTGTTCAGCACAGAGAGAACAGTGCAATGCAAAAATTCCTGTAGAGGAGATGAGCACACGGTATACTTGAGGTACTAAAAAGAACTCTTACGTGACTGGGATATGAAGTGTGCAGGTGGAGAGTGGTGAGACGAGGCTGGAGCGGCTGCATTGATGCTGAGCTCAGTGAGGCGTCCACGAGGGTGTGGGGCAGCAGGGTTGTACATAGTTGGAATTATGATTTGGGGCCACCAGGCTGTTTAGAGAATCAGTTTGGTGAGGGGGATCAGGGAAGAGAACGCTCAGAAGGCTCGTGCACCAGTCTGGGTGATGAGATCCTGAACGAAGGAAGTGGTGCTGGGGGCAAGGGAAATGAGCAGATACTGCAGAGATGGATGGAGGCTATTTGGGCAGTGTATGTGGCTGATGGATGGTGGTGGTTGGAGCATGGGGGTTCTGACTTAGCTTGTGACAGCCACCATGATAGAGGAGGCATGGCAGGCTGGCGGGAAGGATGGTGAGTGGCTCGTGGTTCACAAATCTGAGGCCCTTACGGTGGGCCAGCTGGAAATTTCAGAACTCAGTTGTGTCTGAGTCTCTAGAGAGAAATCCTCCTAAGCTAGAGAGAGGAAGATGGACATTTTAGAATAAAGGAAGTGCTAGGAGTAGAAGAAATTGTCAGCAAAAGCAATGTGAAGAGATGTGGGGGTGTGGCAGGACACCAAGGATGTGTCCTCATCTTGAGTCACTGTCACAGACCGCCCTTATCATGACTGCAGGCACCCCTGCTGATCCTTGCTACATTTGGAATATTTCCTATCTTTCATACCAGTTTACATTGGAGATGAACTACACCCCACACATCTGGTTAGTCTCATGGTGAGTTTGTGCATTTTTCATGTTTGCTTATGAGGAACTCAGTTGACCACACTTCAGAAGCCTGTCCTTTTTTTTTTTTTTTTTTTTTTTGCTGTTTTTGGCTGGGGCTGGGTTTGAACCCGCCACCTCTGGCATATGGGACCGGCGCCCTACTCCTTTGAGCCACAGGCACCACCCAAGCCTGTCATTTTTTGAAGTAGAGCGAGGCAGTGCTGTTGGCTTCACAGCATTCAAGTAACATATGAATAGCTAGTAGTGGTGCAGTTACAAGGACATCTTAATAACATCTTTTTTTCTCAGGGCTTTAGTTGGAATTAGGCTTAGCTGATTAAGGCAAAATGCTCAAGTATTAGTAGCTGTCTACATAACTAGCTATTCTAAGCAGGGTTGTGCACCTAAATTGTAAAAGGAATACAGGAGAACAAGACAGATCTAGCTCTGTCACCCAGGCACGAATGTAGCTCCTTACAGCCCTAAACTGCTGGGCACAAATGATCCTCCTGGCTCATGCTCCTGAGTGGCTGGAACTAAAGGCTTGAGCCATCATGCCTGGTGATTTTTAAGTATTTAAATGGTTGAATAAAAAGTCAAAAGAGTATTACATGATACATGAAAATGATAGGAAGTTTATATTTCAGTGTTTACAGTGTCATTGGAATAGAGCCATGCTCATTTGATTGTGACTACTTTTGTGTAACAGCAGAATTGAGTAGTTAATCTATGACTTGCAAAGCCTGAAATATTTACTCTCTGGCCCTTTAACAGGAAAAGTTTGCTGAATTTTTATCTAGATTATTGCAATAGTGTACTTACTGACTTCCTGAACCTTATCCTGTATCTCTTTTGGTTCTGTTCTCCATTGTGGGATAAATGGGTTAGTGGGAGGATGTGGGAAAGAGAAACTAGTGTCTTATCGCTGAGATGGCATTTATTTAATTTTGCCACATAGTTGTTACCTGTTGGTTGTTTACCTATTTATATCTTATAACAGAGCAGGAACTCCTTATGGTAGGGATATCTTATTCATCAACAAAAGGATGGTACCCACACACTATCCTTGCTGTCTGTGTTTGAATGAAGACCCACTTGATCTTTTATAAATGATACTTTAAATTTTAACTCATCTATTTATATTTTTATTTTAAGAGCAGGTAAAAAAGATAGAAGTTGATAAGATCTGGCAAATGGGTTTTGTATTTGTGTGTTTGCATGTGCAAACTCTCTCTTACAACTTTCACAGTTAAAGTGGGATCCTTGACATTTCTTTTGTAGCACTGACAAGAGCCCTAGGTCTTCTAAGTACAATAGCTTGGAGCCTAAGTCTTTTAAGTTAGTGTATGATATATGCTTTATTACAACATTCTGGCATATAGCAATGATAAGATATTGTAGCTTTGGGAATACTCAGGAATGTGGCATATAAGGTAGAAGAGGGCTGTAGATGGAAAACCATACCAGTGACAAGAGTGCAGTTTGTTGTTTAGCTGGGATCACCAGGCCAAGCCAGTCCTGGCATTATGAAATAATGTGGAAAAGTTTGATGAATATCCATGATGTGCTTCCTTGGGCAGTCTCTTCAAAGTTGAGAAAGTCCCAGTCTCCTAAGAGGACCTTACAGGCATATTGTAAAGGCCAGAGCAAATGAAGGGTCTTGTCTAGAGTATTGTGCAACATTTGAGGGAGCAGGTGTCAAAGATCCTGGGAAGCAGCAGTTTATCAGGTCCATCTTCAGAGCAGCAGGACTGGCGGGGATCATCCTTGAATGGATGAGCTGCAGACAAGTAGGTTGTTGGTACTTTCCTATTCTTCCTGCTCCCATTGCTGTGTCTTAAGAGTTCTAAAGTCTTGGTGGGAATGTCAGCAATGGGAGAATATACATGTAATCAAGCTACAAATCGCATTCTTTTTCATTTGGAGCTCTTTTTTTCTATATTTCATGTGGCACTGTGATCATACAATCAGAAATACTCTGGAGTAGTCCAACTTTAATGCAGAGTTATTCTGACGGTTGGAAGGATGTTCTCGACAACCATTATTTTGCCCAAAGGTGGAATTCTTGTGAAAGCCTGGCCCTCCATAGTCAGGCCTCTCACCTCAGTCACCCAACGGGAATAAGAATTTTTTGTGAGATACCTGCGATATGGTGTGAGTTCATCACCTGTTGTACCAGCTACCAGAGAGGCTACTCTTTGGGAGAAATACCTTCACCAGTACTTATGTAGGTTTTGTTTTTTAATTTCAGATAAATGTGAGGGTACAAACAACTATGTTACAATATTTGCATTTGTTTGGTAGAGCCCCTCACTTATGGACGTTTTAAGATCTTCCTGACTAATTGTCAGTGAGAATTTTAAACCCAGAGCATAGTGATATTTTTAAAAAGAGAACTAGATGATAAGAGGCAATAGAGAAAATAAAGTGATAATTCAAAACTTGTGACTCCTAACTTAAAGTGTAGAAACATAGGTCAACTAAGATGACGATTATCTTAAAATTAGAGGGTTAGTTTGTCACTTAGAATTAATATTGCCTAGCAGCCCGTTATGGTTATCTGATGTTTGTCATGGAAGAATGTTGAAAATCCTTGGCTGCATTACATGTGTGATACTCATTCACCCAAACCTGTCTGCTAAGACAACATAGAGAACATAGAGTAATTTCATCAAGGCATAGAGGAAAATGGGAAGGGCACTACATGCCCAAGTCTTTCCTTATAAAGTTTAGTTACTTACAACAGTAATCAGCCCTTCTTAGAGAAGAGGGTCTCCTTTTACTTTATGTCCATATTATCATCCTTGAGATGGGGAGTGGAAAGAGGCCCTGTAACATGGGGTGGAACAGTTCATGTATGTACTCCATAAGAAAGAATTTTAGTAACTTGCGGATTGGTTGAATGCCAGTGGATTCACAACTCTATCGTCAACTAACCAGTAGTCCAGGGAAATGTGGTGTCCATGTTGTGGCTTGTTCATGCCATGCTCCTCACTACTGCTGCCAGACTCTGCCAAATTGTCTGGCTTCCTTGTAATTTGCTTTTGCCATCCATTGTTCCTGTCAGTACTTCAGGCCAAAGAATGATCCTGACAGTAATAAGGATGTTTTCTAGCAGAGGGAGTAGAATTGGCTACTTTGGGAAGTGGCTTGAAAGTACTCTGGGCATGATGAGGAGAAACAGCTGGGCCTGCCATATTATAGGTTTTAGGCTCTCAATTGGGTTGGACTAGATGATCTTTATGTCTCTGTTAATTCTGAGAATCTTTGATTTTTCTGAGTCACACGTGATTTTTAATAATTCATTTGAAGCTTTACATTAATCTGAAAAAATACATCTGTTAACGTAAGAAGATTTAACATGCTGACTGTCACACTAGAAAAAAATTATTTTCCTTGTGGCCAGTGTTTTATTAGGTCAAGCACATTAACTGCCATGTGAGTTATATTTTAATTCATGCTTGTTTTGAACCTGGGGTCTCACAAAGCATGTGTAACTCACACATCTCTTAATCTAATAAAACATTGTGGTGCCAGGGGAAAAATATTTTTTTTTGTAGTGTAGCAGCAAGTGTGCAAGAGGTTTGTGAGTTATATATGCTTCATGAGGCCCCAGGCTCAAAACTAGTGTAAATTAAATACAACTCACATGGCAGTTAATGTGGTAAAAGTATGAGGACATAGTCTAAGAGCTGTTAAGATGCTTTCAGATGCAAGTATCAGAATAGCCAACCCAACTTGGCTTTAATAATGAAAAAAGTTCATAGGAGAAGGTGCCCACATTATAGGACATGGTGGGGATGGTTGATCCAGTGTATCAGATGCGTACTTAAGGACCCAGGTTCTGACTGTTCTACCATTCACAGGACCTGCTTCATCTCCAGTCATGTTTCTGCCAGTGCTCATGTCAGGTGCATTCAGAACTTGCACACAACTTTGTGCTTGGAAAGAGAGGAAGAGAAGCTTCTTGTTGCTTTCTCTAAGGGTGGGGAGATATTTCCCAGATACCTCCAGTAGATCTTACTTCAAAAACCTCATGAGTTAGGCTCTTGCCAGGCAGCCTATTCCAGAGACAAAGGATGATTTTTCCAAGACACATGGTAACTGGAGAGACGGATTAGGGAAGAGAATCAGGGTTTGGTTGAGGCGGAGGAAAGGGAAGATCAAAATATAAACAACCAATATTATTCACTCTAGACATGTTGTTACAATGCTGCTGTTTTGACATCTATTATGCCATCAGTCTTTTGAGTTAGAACTATTTTTAATAAGGCGTTATCAGAGTGTTTGGTGTTTTGCTTTTCTTATATAGTGTGATTTCTGTTCAAAGATAGCAGAATAACATTAAATTTCAAAATATCCATTCTTTTATATGTAGCAAAGAGATAAAAAGGCAGAAATATGCCAGCAGCAAATTCAGTAAAGAAAATAGCTGGTGGACAATGAGAGAAATAAAAGTTTCCAATAATTAAGAGGGTGGGGCTCAGAATCATTTTTTTTTAATTTTTATTTTATTTTTAATTATTATGAGTACATAATAGTTGCATATCTTTATGGGTACATGTGATGTTTTGATATAGGCATGTAATGTAAATTCATCAAATCAAAGTATCAGTGACATTCTTAACCCCATATTATACAGATGCTCTGTGAGAGAAAAGGAAAATAAACAAAATACTAAAAAATTCCTGATGGCTGTGGCAGGAGAGTGGGTGGGTCTAGGCAGTCCTGGCAGGAGCACTGGGAATTCTAAGGGACTGGAAGCCCTCCCCTGAGTGCCTCTCTCTTATGACAAGGAAAACATACTGTAGATCACTATTTTAGTGTGCCTGGGCTGGGATGGAAGTAGAGAAAGATAGAATGTAGAGCTGATTGTCTTCACCTGGACCCGGAGTGCACAGCAGACGAGAACATCAAGGAGGCAAGTCTCTTTGGGGAATAAGAAGTGGAAGAAGGGGCACATCATGAGCTGCAGGTTACAGGGCTTCCTTCTCTCACTTGGGATTGGGTAGAGGATTGGGAGGAGACAGGGTATGGAGGGAAAGGAATATGACTGCAAAGGCAGAGGAGAACAGGGCGGTGCCTGTGGCTCAAGGAGTAGGGCGCCAGCCCCATATGCCAGAGGTGGTGGGTTCAAACCCAGCCCTGGCCAAAAACTGCAAAAAAAAAAAAAAAAAAAAGACAGAGGAGAACAATATGGACTGACTCTTTCTGATGGACGTGAAATCTCATTAGATACTAAGGCAATTAAAGGAAGCTGAGGAGGAAAGGAATATCCCTGGGCAAGAGAGAGCAGAGTCAAGGCTTCCAATAGAGGCTGGTTCCTGTGTCCCTTGCCCATACTCCATGAACCTCCACCCCCAGCACACCACACAAAGCTGAGATAGAACCCAGCATCAGTTCATGATCTAGTTGGAAGGGGGAGGGTTCCCCTAAACGACACAGTACCACACAAAGAAGGGCTGGACAGAATGTCCTGTGAATCATGAACCACTGAGAAGACATGGCCAGGCCTCTGTACACATAGCAGGACAGACAGAGAACGGCTGAGTGTGTGGAAGAAGGATGCAGTCTCTTCTGGAAGAAATTATGATCTCCCTTCAAAAAAGAGAATTCTTGAGTATTGTGGAATAGCTTAGTAAGAACTTGAATTTTATAGAACATAAGCTCAAAAGTGATAAAATAACAGAATGAAGTAAAAACAATAAAATACAGAGCCAAGGAGACACTTAATCAGTTTGCAGAACTAACAAATAACTTAGAAGCAGCTAGGAACAGAATACGCATGACTGAAAAATTAAATTACTCAACAGCAAAAGCTTGAAATATTTATGGGGTACAGAAGAAAAATAAAGAATGAAGCAGTTAGGAAAAAGTGACATGTGTGTAAAACAACTGGAGAATGTTACAAGTGACTGGACTTCGTAGAGGTGGAGCTGAGATGGTCGGAGTATGGGTTTTCATTCTTGGGTTCAAGCTCCTCTTAGAATTATGTTTTTAAGTTGCAGAGAATCAATGACTTTAGACATCACTCATCTGGAAGTGTGTAAGCATTGAATAATGGGCAAAAATGAATGTTCATGTGCTTCCTAGAAGAATACCAATGGGATGAAAGATTTATTTTTAGCCTGAGATCCGAAAATTCCCCTTTGAAGCTTCTGTTTCCTGGCATTGCTACTCAGTGCTCCCCTCCCCCACCCAGTGATGATTTTCTTTGGTTTGCAGATCTTTTGCTAAGTGTAAATACTGACCTGCTGATCACAGAGCAAGCAAATTGCTACTTTTTCTACAACCAGTTCCCACTACATAGGGTTGGTTTTATGGAGAAAGAAATCTTTTTTTGGTCAGACATCTGTGGTTAATCATTTACCTTTTCTATTTTTTTTTTTTTTAAATCTCTAAGTGAGTCTGAGTGAGAGGCTAGCATGCAAGAAAAACGAACAGATCCAGTAACATTTACTGTCATTGACTGGAAAGAAAACTGAACTTCCGTTTCTTGCATGCCATCCAGTATGGCTTAGAATCTTTACCTTGCAGATTGCTGTGGGGAGACCATAGAGCAAAAGAGAAATTGGTTTCTGGAATAGACTTGTCATGAATTATTCATTCACTACCTCATTCCTTGGAAATCAGCTGGAGGAAGTAGTCCAGTTTGATCGCAGGAGTGTTATGCCCAGGGTTTCAGCAAGCCCTCACAAGTCCAGCTGCAGCAACCAACCATGTGCTTCTGCTGGCTGCTATAGGGCGGCAGCTGCTGTGCAGGCAGAGCTCGTCCCCCAGAGTGGAGCACGGGGACCATGCAGCAGCAGAGAGCCACGCTGGGGACACATCGATGCGTTCTTGTTGGAAAATGAAGCTTCAGGTAGGGGAAGCAGTGCCTAGTTTCTCACCGAATGGGGATGTTGTTAGGCCTTATGGAACAAATATGTGTAGAACCCAGGGTTTCTCAAGGTTGCCTCACTGTTGAGGTTTCCAGCCAGAGAAGCTGAGCAGGTCAATTCCATTTTCTAGGATATACTTTGTTTCTATCAAAACTGTTTTTGAAATTGTAAAAAGTATTCTTAAGCCAAATAAGCGTTTAAATATATAAATTGTCTTTTAAGAATAATATCTTATTACTCTTAATGTAAAAGATATTTTTTACTGACATAATACTGCACATTTAATTTTAAATTATGCAGTTATGGCTTTGGAAAATCCTGAGAAAGACAACTTTGTTCATAATTGGAGTGAGCATAGCTGTAGGCTATCCTGCTATTTTCTAGAGGAAGTAGTGTTTTCAGAGCCACCTCAATTCTTTCTGCTGAAACATTCATTCTGGAAAGATCTTTTAACTTCTCATAGGATGGAAAAATGCATGGAAAGCGGAACAAAGGGTCTTTGGTTCTTTGTTCTGTTTGTTGGTATTATTTACTGAGTGTGTGTAAGCCAGACGTGTAATTTCATTTGGCAGGACCGTTCCAGTGTTGCCATTTGCTTCCTCTGTCTGATTTTGCATGATGCTATCTCTGTTAACTCTCCTGAGGCTGTGAGATGCTGTTGTTCTGTGGGGACACAAAACTAGTAAAGCTGAAAAGAACCCCAGAGCATTAAGAAAACTGGACCAAATTGGATATATTATTTCTTAGTAAATATCATTTATAGTTTTGAAACTCTAACATCCTTTTAATACATATATTTGGAGCTCCGAGACCACTAGAGAAAATCTACAGTCTCCTTCTACACTGTTTTCTTAAGCTCCACAAGAGCAGGGATTTTTATTTTCTTCATTCATCATTCCCAGGGGATTAGAACTGTACCTGGCTCATAGTAGGTAGTCATTATCTTATTCATGAATGAGCACATTCTGCGCCAGAGAGGTTCCCCTTGTACAGATAGCACTGTAGGAAGTAGTTATGGTGTTACAAGTTTTATAATACCTTTTATACAAAATGAATTATGATTTGTATTGATAAGATTATTTCATCTTCAGGGTTTTAAGTATTTGTTGGATATATTATTTTAAAATGGCAGAGAGCCACACACACTGGGGCTGGTGGGTTTGAATCTGGCCCAGGCCTGCTAAACAACAATGACAACTGCAACAACAACAACAAAAATAGCCAGGTGTTGTGGCAGGCACCTGGAGTTTCACCTGCTTGGGAGGCTGAGGCAAGAGAATCGCTTGAGCTCAAGAGTTTGAGGTTGCTGTGAGCTGTGATGCAACAGCACTCTACCAAGGTGACAATAGTGAAACTGTCTCAAAAAAAAAAAAAGGGCAGAAATTTATGTGTTCTGGAATAGTTAGGACTACTATCCTGTACCACCATGCCCAAATGATTTTTAAAATTTTTTGTAGAAAAGAGTTTTCTTTTTGTTGCCCTAACTGGCAAGTAAATCTCTTGCCTCAGCCCCCAGAGTGCTGAGATTATAGGCATGAGCCACTGTGCCCTGCCTGCAAATTTCTACAGGGATCTTAGATTAGAGTTTTTAAAAAGCTTCTTGTGGTAGGGCGTGATAGCTCATGCCCACACTCCCTAACACTCTGGGAGACTGAGGCGGGTGGATCCATTGACCAGCCTGAGCGAGAACAAGACCCCATTTCTACTAAAAATAGAAAAACTGGGGCAAGAAGGTGGCTCAAGCCCAGGAATTTTAGGTTGCTGTGAGCTATAACGACATGACACTCTACCCAGGGTGACAGATTGAGACTGTGTCCTGAGGAAAAATAACCACCTTGTTATTTGTGGTCCTAAGGACTTATAGTAATCTAAGCTAGGAACTTGCCATTAGATATCACCTGTATTACCTATCAGGATTTCTTGAGCTCCCCCAAATATTTTAATGTTTCTGGGTCTCCATGGCAATGGCTTTCCTTATGCACTTGTGAGGATGGAAACTCTTTTCCAAAGAAGGGTTTGTATGCATAGCTCTGTAAAGTCAACCATAGTTCCCTGAAAGTGTCTGGTCATAAAGGATTAAATGAACATCATTTTCAAATGTGAGCTTAGTTGCACAAGCAATATTTCCAATTATGTCCTAGTAAAAAGAAAGGACAGATACTTGTTGAACTTATGCAGTTAACTTTATTGGTGTGAAAATGAGAATATTCATTAAGTTTTTGGAATCTTAGCACTCTGGGAGACTGAGGTGGGTAGATTGCTTGATCTCAGGAGTTTAAGTCTAGCTTGAGCAAGAGTGAGACCCCATCTCTACTAAAAATAGAAAAATTAGCTGGGTGTCATGGTGGGTGTTTGTGGTCCCAGTTACTCGGAAGGCTGAGGCAAAAGGATCACTTGAGCCCAGGAGTTTCAGGTTGGTATGAGCTATGATGATGTCACAGCATTCAACCCTTAGGTGACAGTGTGAAGCTCTGTCTCCAAAAAAAAAGAGAGAGAACATTAAGTTTCTGAACTCTGGAGGGCTAAAGCAAGGACAATAAGATATCATTTACAAGAGTTTCATTTCAGTTTACAAAAGCAGAGTCTTCTAAATTGTTATAAGTTACAAATAGCTTTAAGAAGACAGAGACAAGGCTTCCTTATTTGTCTAGAAAATAGAACATTCAAACAATTTCAACAAAACAAAATGATAATCATCCTTCAGCAGTTCATTCAGCTTATTTAATTAATTCTTACTCCAGTGGATCTGGGGTTAGCAGTCTTATGAACTCACTGGCTTCTTCTTTTTTTTTTTTTTTTTTGAGACAGAGCCTCAAGCTGTCACCTAGGTAGAGGGCTGTGGCATCACAGCTTACAGCAACCTCCAATTCCTGGGCTCAAGCGAGTCTCTTGCCTCCACCTCCCAAGTAGCTGGGACTACAGGCGCCTGCCACAATGCCCGGCCATTTTTTGGTTGCAGCCGTCATTGTTGTTTGGCGGGCCCAGGCTGGATTCGAACCTGCTAGCTCAGGTGTACGTGACTGGCGCCTTAACCTGTTGAGCCACAGGTGCCGAGCCAACTCACTGGCTTCTTGATAAGAATTCTGGAAATTCTGACAGAAGCCACTGGTATGGCCTCAAAATTGTTTAAACAATGTCATCAGAAGCCTGTACCCAAAAGTACTTGGCATAGTCCTTTTCCATGGGGCTCTGACACAGTATTGTGGCCTACAGCTGATTGCAAAGGCTTTGAGGGAAGTATCAGTCTAAAACACAACAGAATATCTGTAGATGATGACGAAATGCTTGGCTGCTGTTGATTTGTTATTGATAATTTTCAAAAATGAAAGGTCTGATGAGAATTTATTTTAGGAAAAAATATAACTGACAGGAAATTTGGCTGTGTCTGTGACATTTAAAGCAAGTTAATAATGTCACTCCAAAAAATATTTGACAGAATAATTAAAAACATGATGAACTCTGTAGTCAAAGAATACAATAAACGTTTTATCTGATTTACAAAAGCAGTTGAGCAGAAATTTACACAGAAAAAAAATCTTGAAATGTAATAATCCTGGATAGAACATACCACAAATATGCCAAAAATATATAAAAAATATTAAGTAAAGAGTTAGTAAGTCTGGAGTAGATTCTTAACTTCTCTCTGTTAATGAAACTCCATAGTAAGTGATGTGAATTCCCAGCTGGCAACCATTGGCCCGGAAGATGTTGATTCAAATTTAAATAATAAAGTTGTGACCAAGTTAACATTTTAAAAAATAACAGAAATTAAGTTTGATAATAGTCTGGGTGCAGTAATCCCAGCACTGCTGGGTGCTCATGCCTAATAATCCCAGCACTTTGGTAGGCTTAGATAGGAGGATCACTTTAGCTTAGGAGTTCTAGTATAGCTTGGATAATACAACAAGATCCTGTTTCTATAAAAAATAATAAAATTATGCAGGTGTGGTGGCGTAGGCCTGTGGGCTCAGCTACTCAGGAGGATCACTTGAGTCCAGGAATTCAAGGCTACAGTGAGCTATGATCATGCCACTGCACTCTAGCCTGGGCAACAGAGTGAGATGCTCTCTCTGTAAAAACAAAAGACTGAAAAAAACTGATGACAACACAGACAGGAGTCTCAGGATGCTGAACCTAGGAACTTTTAGGGTAGGGACTCATGAGGCGCTTACGGTGCAGGTTGGAGAAAGAATTCTCACACGGGGATGGAAGAGTTTATTTCACTTTCCTGAGAAAGGAGGAAAGAGAGAGTGTGGCACTGAAAAGGTAAGGAGTAGTCAGCAGTCGAGCTACTAGGAGTATTAATGGGTAAAAATATCTTTTTTTTTTCTGCTTCAGACTGATAACAGGAGGTGGCTGCGCAGCTCTGTTTGTTTTTCTTTCTGTCTTTTTTTTCCTAGTGTGAGGCTGGCTTTATCAGGTCCTTGAAATGTGGTTCTGGTAGGAACTGAAGCGGTGAGCTCACACCCCTACTGTCTGCTTAAGGCTCTTTGAGGGTATGGAAATAAACCCTTAAAAACCCTTAGATCAGTGATTTTTAGCTACTGTGTGCATGAGAGGATCTCAGGTGTGCTACAAAAAATTTTTTAAAGTCAATAATTAAATTATTTTTGAAAGAAGTTCAAAGCACAGTAAACATATTTTTTTTCACTTTCTTTTTTGATCAACATAATTGAAATGTACTGCAGAAGTTTAACTATAGGTTCATTGTGAGATAAAGAAGGTTGAAAAACACTCTTAGAGATAACAAGTTAGTACCAAGCTAGGAGAGCTACTCGATGAAAAAAAAAAAGAGAGAGAGAGAGATAAAGAGTTAGGCTTGAAGATGAGTTGATTCCCAGTTGATGAATCAAAACGAAACAAAGGGCAATTGTTTTGTGAATTTTTCTTTAAATGTACAATTGTGTGCTATGAGTTTATTTCTCTTACTTTCTGTATGATAGTTTATTTTTCTCTGTTCGGTAGGTTATTATTAATAGGTTTCTGAAAGGCAACCTTCTATGATGATAGTGAGGGAATTGACAAATCTCTTTTGATTTGCTAACTCTTCCCATGCATTCATCAGTAGTAACAAACCCAATATGTGGAGCACTTTTTCCTTTATAAGATGAAGGAGTAAATTTTTGTCATCTTTCAGAGGCCCTCTTGGAAATCTCAGACAGTTTTATGTACAAAAGTATTCAAACTATTTTTTTTTTTTGTAGTTTTTGGCCAGGGCTGGGTTTGAACCTGCCATCTCCGGCATATGGGGCCAGAGCCTAATCCTTTGAGCCACAGGCGCCACCCAAACGTATTCAAAATTTTTATTTTACATTTAAGAATTGAATTTGTAAAGACAAAAATCAAAAGTTTTTAGGAGATTTTAATATTTAAGATAGGAATCAAATTGTGGTTGCCTGAGAAACAGTATTTGCTTACTCAGTTCAAAGTGGCATCCAAACATTTGAGAATAAACAGGAAGTATCATGATTGTAAAGCCTTTAGCCTTTTTATAGGTGAAAAGTCATTGTTTTATACTTAATAAGGACATAGCAAAGTCAACATGAAAAACACAGAAAATAGTTCTGGTAAAAAAAAAAAAAAAGAATCTTTACAGAGTAGATACCTTATGACCTCTTTTTAAGAGCAGATCAATAGGGTGGTGCCTGTGGCTCAGTGAGTAGGGCACCGGCCCCATATACCAAGGTTGGCAGATTCAAACCTGGCCCTGGCCAAATTGCAACAAAAAAATAGCTGGGCATTGTGGCGGGTGTCTGTAGTCCCAGTTACTCGGGAGGCTGAGACAAGAGAATCGCCTAAGCCCAGGAACTGGAGGTTGCTATGAGCGGTGAAGCCATGGCACTCTACTGAGGGCGACAAAGTGAGACTCTGTCTCTTAAAAAAAAAAAAAAAAGAACAGATCAATAATCCAATAAGATTTTATAATTTCAGTGGAGAAAACCAAATTCTAGTTTTGTTTTGTGTTTTTTATAAGAGACAGGGTCTCACTCTGTCGCCTGGGCTGGAGTGCAAGTGGTGCGATCGTGGTTCACTGCAGCCTTGATGCCTGGGCTCAAATGATCCTCCAGAGTAGATAGGTTTGCAGATGCATACCACCACACCTGGCTAATTTTCAAATATTTTCTAGAGACAGGGTCTCAAATGTATTGCTGGTCATGAACACCTGGGCTCAAGTGAGTCTCTCTCCTGGGCCTCCCATAGTGCTAGGATTACAGACTGAGCCTCCATGTCAGGCCCAAATTCTCATTTTGTGTGAGTGTAACATTTGCTACTATGGGATCTACAAGTTCTTCTACATAATCTTGTGAATTAACCCATGAAACTGTGCTGGCTTTGGCCAAGGCAAATAAAATGTCTTTTCCTCAAGCCTTCTGTAACTTCCTGTATCAATTCATGTTTTGGCCCTTACAACTGTTATAATTTGGATATTTGTCTTCTCTAAATCTCATGTTGACATTTGATGCTGGAGGGGGAGTCTACGGGGAGATGTTTGGGTTATGGTAGCGCCTCCCTCGTGAATAACTTAGTGTTGTCCTCCTAGTAATGAGTGAGTTTTCATTCTTAGTTCCTGAGACATCTGATTATTATAAAGAGCCTAGCACCTCCTTCCTCTCATCATCCAGCCTTCCTCCATGAGTGGAAGCTCCCTGAGTCCCTCCCCAGAAGCAGATGCTGGTGCCATACTTCTTGTACAGCCTATAGAACTATGAGCCAAATAAATCACTTTTGTTTATAAATTATCAAGCCTCAGATATTCCTTCATAGCAGTGCAGATAAATTAAGACAACTACGCTCTTTCTTATTCTGAGCAGTCGGTGCTTTTATTTGAGGACAAAACTATTTTTTTTCTTTTTTTTTACATTTTTTTTTTTTAGAGATAAGTCTCACTTTATTGCCCTCAGTAGAGTACTGTGGCATCACAGCTCACAGCAATTGTGGCATCACAGCTCACAGCAACCTCCAGCTGTTGGACTTAGGCAATTCTCTTGCCTCAGCCTCCTGTAGTAGTCCCAGCAGGGACTACAGGTGCCTGCCACAATGCCTGACTATTTTTTGTTGCAGTTTGGCCAAGGTCGGGTTTGAACCTACCACCCTTGGTATATGGGGCTGGCACCCTATCTACTGAGCTACAGGTGCTGTCCTAAAACTATTTTTTTCTTAATAAACAAAACTCATTCCATCTTACACATGATCTTGTACCTATCTGTCACCATTACTGTAGTAGTAGCCTCATTCACATCTTATGTAGCATTTTTAACCAAAGTAACTTCTATTACACGGAGAAAACTAGAGAGTGGATAATTGTAAGCCATCACATGCCACTATTTTAGCAAACTAGCAAAGGCTAACATCCAGAGCTAATAGGACTTTCTTTAATTGCAAATACATATCTCAGAACAGCAAAAATGAAGATACTTAACTGATTAACAGACCTAAAGATCTGTTATATCTCTTTGTAGCATGTAAAAATAAGGACAAAAGATATATTAACTTAAAATTAAGGTTATTAGTAAATGTTTCAATATTTAGTCTTACTTAGAAATGATCTTGATATCCAGTCCAGATCCATTAATTATTATAATTTCAAGTAATATTAGTTCAAGTTTTCATGTTACCTAAAGATCTTGGAAATTTACCTTCAAGTTGCCATATTGCAAGATGCACTTACTGATGGTATATAAGTTAATCAGGATAATGATTCAATTTGGTTGAACTGAATTTACATTTTCCATAATCTTAAACATTAAATAGAAGTAATGCTAGCATATTCAATTACAAATTAGCTGTATAAATTTAGGAAAGACATACCCGAACAGAGTAAAAATCTATGCTTATACTTAATGTGGGTAAGTCAGACAAAATACAGCTATTTCTAGTAAATCATAAGCATTGTACTAGTCTCAGTTTGCCAACAATTAGTCTTCATTATGTGAACTTGATTTCTTTTTTTTTTTTTTTTTTTTTATTGTTGGGGATTCATTGAGGGTATAAGAAACCATGTTATACTGGTTGCATTTGTTAGGAAAAGACCCTCTTACAATCGTGTTTTGCCCCCAAAAGGTGTGGCACACACCAAGACCCCAAGACCCCACCCCCCTCACTCCTTCCCTCTCTCTGCTCTTCCTCTCCCCACCCCTCCCTCATTCTTCCTGTCTCTGCTCTCCCCTTCCTTCACCCCCACCGAGTCAATAATTGCCAATGACACAGCTTTTATTGGAATTTGTTCCCGATGGTGAAACAAACTGGACAATTGCTTCTGCAGGAGGAGCAGGTCCTTTTTGCCGGTTTTTGGGGGAAATCGGATAGCTGTATATTCAGTTCTCGACTTTCAAAGTGTTCATTAAGTGAATCTGCCTTACCTATTTTCTATTGCTTCTACATACCTATTTTCTGTTTTATTACCCCCAAGTAATTAGAATGCTTCTTTTTGAAATGTTTAATTTTTATTACTTTAACTTAAAAAAAAAAAGTTTTATGCAGCCCCAGCCTGGGTGCACCGTGGTGACTGTGAGTGAAAGAAAATGATCCCCTCAAGTTTCTCACGCCTTCACCCCAAATTACTGACCCAACATTCACTCAACGTTAAATAGATCTCTTCTATGATTAATACGGTGCCCCTGCCACACAGTGGGCTGGTTCCGCAGGGCGTTCATCCAACCTATGTTTCAGCGTTATTAAATTTCAGGAGCAAGAAAGGGTGTCGCCGATGAAGGAGTGGGCAAAGTAAGCGCACTTCACATTCTTTCGATGGCAATGGGTATGAAACAATTTGTCGCATGAATAAATATATAGTGACAGGAAAGAACAAGCAGCTATAACCAAGGAAAGGCTGCCTCCTTGATGGCACGGTCAAGGGCACCCACTCTGTGGAAGAGAGACTTTAACTCAGACTTAGAGATGGTGATATCTTTACTCAGTAGAGGGCAAGAAAAGTTTGGGACCTGAAAGTGGAACAAGGCAAAAGGAACATCTAGCTAAGTGAAGAATGGATACAGGGGTGGGAGTAGGGAAGAACTTAGGTGAAGTGTGATGTTTCTAAGGCAAGAAATCATTCTGGAGCTTTCAGGATCTGAGAGTTAAAATGACCAAAGCGCTCTGAGCTAGGGATTGAGGTTAGAGAGGCAGGTGGGGTCCAGAGTGTATAGGTAGGTATGACAGGATGTGTGGGTGCCAAGGAGTCAACAGGACGGACCAGGCTTGTCATTAAACTGCAGTCTCCTGGTACAAAGCCACCCTTCCATACTCACTGTTTTCATACCAGATGGGGACTCCACCAAGTCACATCTCCTCATTGTCAGCTCCCAACCTGTCCGGCACTGTCAGATGGATCCTGGAAAGCTGTAGGCATAGGAAGGGACCTGCTCCTTCCTTTTTCCTTCCAGTTCCTACCAGCAAGGCTCCAGGAGAGATTCTACATCTTGGCTGTGACAGTAGATTCGCAGTTGTCCCAATACTCCCAGGTTTAGCTTCATTTCCATCCCACCTTAACCCTGGGATGTGAGCAACAGCTGTCTGGTGAACCTTTCTTAAGAGTCTAAGTCTCTGTTCCGTGGAATGTCTGCTTCAAGCCTCTCGTCATCCCTAGCTCTTAATAATTCCAAACCTATCTCTGTGTTTCCCCAGAGCAGTTTCCTTTTTGAACAGGTAGCTGTTTCAGGCAATCACTGCCTTTGTGATATCTCAATGTTTCCTTTTTGCCTTTTTACAATCTCTAACACCTGATTAAAATTATTTATATTAAATTACGTTTGTTAAACAACTACTGTGCTATCTGCCTTTTGACTAGACCCTAATTGATACAGATGAAGTTAGAAAAAATAGATGAGTGATTTTCAGTTTCCTAGCTTAAGTTGGGTGGATGAAAATGCCATTTATTATGATGAGAAGACTTGGATAGGAATGCTTTCATATGTGGGAGATGGAAAAGTTTAGTTTGGGGCACATAAATGTAAAATATCTGTGATAGATCTAAATGGAGAAGCCACAGAAGCAGTCGGACAGACAAATTTAGAGCTCAGAGGTATGGCTGCTAGAAGCAGAAGAACCTATATAGGAGACAGAAAGATTGGACTAAAACCAGACCACGTGGTGG
>CAUYON010066772.1:0-26724 GCA_963573935.1 Arctocebus calabarensis | reverse complement strand
CATTACTAAATTTGACAAAGAGGTGGCCAATATGTAGAGAATTTTTTGTAACTATTTTATGAAATCCTCTGAAGACTATTTTGTAGGCTCGGCCCCTGTGGCTCAATGGGCTAAGGCACCAGCCATGTACACCTGAGCTGGTGGGTTTGAATCCAGCCCAGGCCTGCCAAACAACAATGACGGTTGCAACCAAAAATAGCCAGGTGTTGTGGCAGGTGCCTGTAGTCCCAGATACCTGGGAGGCAGAGGCAGAATTGCTTGAGCCCAGGAACTGGAGGTTGCTGTGAGCTGTGATGTCACAGCACTCTATCCAGGGTGATAGCTTGAGGCTCTGTTTCAAAAAAAAAGACTATTTTGTAAATTAAGGTATATTTAGGTAATAATTTTCCCTGTGTGTGGTAACTTTATGGGCAACCTTTCAGTACCATGTCTTGAGCTGTCCTTTGAGTTTAAAATCCACAGGGGGAAATACATTTTTAACATTCAAGATCTTAAGGAATTCTGTATTCATCAGCTCATTTTGAAGAATACACTAGAGTAAGATAAATTTCATCTAATCAAGCTATGACTATGAGATTTCTGCCAAAGGACTGACAGTGAGTATATTGATATATGTGTACATGCATACATACAGCTAAGACAAAAAATAGAAATGAATGCAGCATGTTAATGCACTGAAATTATGTGTTGTGATAAAATGGAAGTATGCAACTGAAATTGGGATGAGGAAGGTGGTGAAAAAAAAAAGATAACTGCTTTGTAAGCAATAGGTATGTGTTTAAGAATCCTAGTGGGGGAAATCACAGTTGAACCAAATAGTAAAAGATTAAATAAGAAACCCAAGTATGAAGTGCAAAAATACAAACCTGCCTAAAAACAAAAGCAAAGTATAAATAAAAAGAATAACATTTACATCTTACAGAGAAAAAAATAGAAATTATAGAAAAATATATACAATGATATAATATTATGGAAAATTAGATAGAAACCATATCAGTCTTATCAATAAATGTGAATGAGCTTAACTCATTACTTAATTCTTAATTAACTCTTAAGTTGGGTCACATCCCAAGATCCCACTATAAGCTATGTCCAATGCTAAACCTAAAACAATCTATTCAGACAAGGCTAAAAATAAAGGGATAGAGAAATTAATAGTGGGCACATGAAAACCAAGAGATACTAGTATCAAAGTAGATTCCAAGCCACAAAACATTAGTAACCTAGTAGCAAGTGTTTTTGTTTGTTTTTTCTTGGAGAGAATTGAATTTTATCAGTCTTTTTCTTTTTTAATCTTTTGGTTTCATTGATTTTCTTTATTGTGCTTCTCTTTTCAATTTAATTGACCTATTTTCTGATCTTTATTATTTACTTTCTTCTCACAAATGGTCTCATTGCTCTTCTTGTTTAGTTATTTAAGGTAAAATCTTAGGTTACAAATTTTAGATCTTTTCTCTTTTCTGATTTATACATTCAATGGTATAAATTTCCAACTAGACAATACATTAACTGTGTTGGATTTTCATATGCTGTATTCTTATTTTTATTCAATTCAAAATAATGTTATCTATGCCTATCTCTTTGACCTCGGGGTTATCTAAAACGTCCTTTTTATTTTCTAAACATTTGAAGGTTTTCAAGATTATCTTTTTGTTATTGACTTCTGTATTAATGTTGCTATAACCTCCAAATATATTTTTATATTTCGATTCTTTTAAGTTTAAGTTTCTGTTTCATGAATCAGAATATAGTCTATCCTGATAGATAGCCTATGTGCACTTGGAAAGGGTATATATTTCATTTGTTGCTGGATAGAGTATTCTATTAATATCAGTTAGGTAAAGTTGGTTGTCAGTGCTATTCAGTCATCTATATACTTTCTGATTTTCTGCCTACTCGTTTTACCAATTAGTGAGAAAGGAGTATTGCAATCTCCCAATCTAATGACTTGTATTTTTGTGTCATGTATTTTGAAGCTTTATTTTTAGGTATATACACATTTAAGATTATTATGTCTTCTTCTAGAATTGATCTTTTATGTCTGGTGATATTCTGAAGTCTATGTTGTCCAATGTTAATGTAGTTTCCTTTTTAGTTAGTGTTTATATGATATATCTTTCTTTATATTTACTTTTCCATTTATTTTTATTAAGTTTTTTTCTTAGAGATACAGGATACATATTAGTGCTAGAAGTTATAATTCACATGCAGACATATCACTTATAAATATTTACTCCAATATTTACTTTTCTGTCAAAAAGACAGAAACCACCTTTGTGAAGAGTGGGAGAGATTAATAAAGCACTCCATGTGCAAAATAGATAAAATTGAAAAACTATAATCAAGGAGAGAGAAAATCTGAACAACATAATCAATAGGGTTTATTTTATGGGTATATATTGAATTGCATAATAATAGCAAATATACATTTTTCTCAATCAACTGACATAGTCACAATATTAATTAATACTAGAACATAAATAAAATAACAATCATTTCTATAAAATAAAATATTACAAACAATATTCTAATTACAATGTAATAAAAGCAGATATTACTAGCAAAATAAAAACAAAGAAAAGGCCTTCACCCTGAAATTAATAAAATCTTTTATGAAACAACTTTTGGGCATAAGAGAAAATGTAAATTGACATTATAAAATTTAAATAAAATAACAACATTGACAACACTACTTATGAGAATCTATGGAATTCATTCAAAACAGTGATTAGAGGATAATTCACTGCATTATACACTTTTATCAGTAAAAGTGGAACATTGAAAATAATTGAAATCTTCAGATCACAAAGAAAAGGAGAAAAAATTAAAATAAAAAAGGAATAAGGAAGGAAATAAGGTTAAAAATAGAAATTAATGAATCAGAGAATAGAAAAAAGTAGGTCTAATTTAAAAATCCGAATCACTGGGGACTTTTTTCTTGAACATTACCAGAACAGTAAAATCAGTAACTAAATTTTAAAAAGAGGAGAAAATAAAGTTATACAAAACAAGAACTGATAAGAGAAAAGAAATTTAAATATAAACTAAGATACTACCTTTAGATCTCTGTGCAAATACATTTGAAAACATAGATAAAGTGGATGATTTCTCGTATAAATCCAGATTGATTACATATAAATCCAGATTGATTACTAAAAATAAGCCCATTTGATTTAGAAAACTTAAGCATACCAATTTCCATAGAAGGAATTGAGAAAGTTTCAAGGATTTACCTCATATAAAAAAAGGTGAGGCTCAGCTGGTTTTACAGGGTAATTCCTCCAAACCTCTAAATATGAGATTATCTCTATATACTTTGAATTATTTCTGATCATTGAAAATGAATGAAAAACATCTTAACTCCTTTTATGAAACAAATAAAAAATACATACCTAAATGCAACAAAAAAACTAGAGACCAATTATCATCCATGAATATAATAAAAAATATGTCAAATATTAGTAAATAGTGCTCACTTCAGCAGCTCATATACTAAAATTAAAACGATACAGAGAAGATTAGCATGGCCCCTGCACAAGGATGACAAGCAAATTCGTAAAGCGTTCCATATTTTTAGCATTTAAAAAAATAAAACTCAAAGTAGTTTTGATTTGCATTTCTCTGATCATTAAGGATGATGAGCATTTCTTCATATGTCTGTAGGCCATGCACCTGTCGTCTTTAGAGAAGTTTCTCTTCAAGTCCTTTTCCCACCCTGAGATGGGATCACTTACCCTTTTGTTGACTGGCTCTCTCTTCTATGAGGCACACATCACCCTTGAAAACCCTTAAGACTCCTTCAGTTCGTGTACCTTTGATTGTATCATTCTTTGTGTATGTATCTGCTGATTGTTATATCTAAATACAAAATAAAATAGGAGCATTTTAATTTCATTTCTCAGAATTGAAATCTTAATTACATTATTCATTGTGTAAGTGTGCTAATTTTTATTTCATCTGAATGCAAAACAAAATAGCAATGCTTTTATTTCACTGCTTCTTTTAGATTGGTAGCGATATAATCCTTTCCATTTACATATCAAAGTCTCCAACTCCTGAAATGCAGTCTTTGGAATGAAGATTTAGATGCTTATTTGGCTACCTACAGCCAATGTTGCCTAGAGGCTGGCCTTATGTGTCTGATTACTTCTGCATACTTAAGGCATATGCTTTTTGGGAAAGCACACCACGTATTTTTAGAATTTCATCACTCACGGCCACAGCTGGTTAATACCAAACACCACTCATTTTTAAACTTTTAATGAGCATAAAGTCAAATTCTACATATCACAGAACAGTTACTCTTAGGTTCAATTAATGTTCAACATAAAAACAGGCAAAGAGGAACAAAAACACAAGATGCTGCACAGCTCAGCTTGTAAAGTGTCAGAGAGAGAGGTGTAGCCAATCTTCCTCTGTCCCTTTCCCACATACCCTTTTTATGAGAAATGGCATGGCATGACAGTGTGACTATCAGACACGTCTTCCAAAATTTCAACACTACGAAAAAATCTGTGGAGACTAATTTCATGCAATAGTCTTGAAAAGAGGAAGTGCTGATAGTAACAGTGTGGCCTAAATTTTTCCCTTTCCCTCACGCCCCTCTCCACGACCCATTCATTTCCTCCACTATTATCCATTCATCTCAACTGTATGTTGCCAATCCAGGGACAGCCTGGGATCTAATGTTGAGCATAATATTTATAATATTTAAAAATTCAGTCGTAAAAATCCTCACATACTCTCTTGCAAAAATGTTTGAATAAAAAACACTGTACACTAAAATTCTCCAGCTTGCAAAATGTATTTTTACATTTGTATCTTCTCTTTTTATTTTTTATTTCAGGGTACACATGATTAGATTACACTGTGTTTGTTAGGTCCGATATTTTGCACGCCTTCTGGGTGAAGTAGTTGAGTCCTTCACCCAGGAGGTGTGCAAAATATTTTAACTGTCCACAATTTCCATAAAAGAATTGAAAGTAAACCTTAACAGAAGCAATATAGAAACAGTTCAAACTACGTATCATGATCGAAGTTAAGTTCATAGATGGTTCCCATATGCAGGGAAGAAAGTGTTTTGCCTGCCTTTGCATTTGCTTGGCACTTGAGGCCTATTTATTACTTCATATACTTGGATGAAATGGCAGCTAGCACATAGTTATAATGGTAGAGGAGAGTGTATTGTGGTAGATATAATCTGCATGTTAGCAAAGTATCACGTAATTCTTATTTTGTAGGATTTATCAAGCCCCCATAAGAAGTAAGTTAAGGGATATAGCTTTACAAAATACTTCCTACTTAGTAATCTTTGCAATATGAGAAAAATTGGGAGAAAAAATCTACTTCATTAAAAATCACACTTCCAACACACAAGATGTATTTTAAAAAAAGAGAAAACTAAAACCTGCTTTGTACATATGGGCTATTATTTTAGAAAAGTCAAAAGCATTGTTTAGATTTCTTGTGTTGGTGATTCCACTCAAGGAATTCATTCTTCAAATAATGTGGATCTTAAATCTGTCATAGAATGCTGTAATTCCTAACATAGGCTTGTATCTGTTATCAAATAGATCTGTAATCTGTTATGATTACATAAGAAGGTATTCATTTTGCCAAATATCTTGATCCAATCTACTAACAGATCAGTTTTACAGTCCACTGAGAGTAAGCACTAAATAAAACACAAGCCAGGCCTGATAATATCACAGTGGCCTTGCTCTTTTTTCCCAAGGCCATTCACACTCATCTCACCTACCTTTGACATTTATCCAATGAGATATCCGTAGAAGACATTGTACTTTATGCATCTTGGCTGCCTCAATTCACCCATCTCTCATGTGTAAAGACTTCATATTAGTGTCCGGCAATGATAGTGACCCTATTTTGATAATAACTTACCCCCGGGCACTCAGTGAAACTGCATCGTTTGATAAAACTAGATTCATGAACATTCTCCTAATCATGCTGAAGTCAACTCTGAGATTTTAAACAACCACATATGAAGAATTAATAACCATTCTAGGTCAGGAAGTTGGGTCCCGTGGCTAGTATTTTGAGTAACCAGAACTAGGACCAAGGTAAGATTAAGGAGTGGTATAAATATATGACACCTCTAATATATTTATTCTGACAGTGTCATTCCTGGTTTCTTTACCTTCCTCCTCTAAATCCTTTATTACTAATATAATTTAGATGAATTAAAAATAGAAACATAGCCTCAAAGATTTGTAAATTTACTAATGACAGGAAAAGGTCAATAGCACAAACTTTAGGGTTCTATACATCTCATTATTAACCTAAAATAATCAAGAAAGGGAATGCAGGAAACCAAAAGTAAGTTGTTAATATACCAGACTTAGGATGCTAAGGGGACCAACCTATTTGTAATGATTAGAAGTGATGTAATAGTCAAATTGCACCTACATTGTCAGATACAGCCATTGTCATACAGATTGTATGACATCAGGTGAGCCCACTGTTACTGAGCAGGACAAAAGAGTAGGAAGTTCAAAGAGAAGAGGCTGTTTATCCAGGTGATGCCATCTCATGAGCTCAGCATGTAGTTAAAAAAAATAATAAACTGGCTTCGTGTCACCCAGAGAACCATTATTCCCACTGACTTTCCTCTTTGTAACTGTCTTTAGACATGGCCTGAGAAAAGACACGAGGTTTCAACAGAGTTTTAAAAGTTTATCTTTTACTAATCAATTAGAAAACAAGGTAAAAAGGAAGGGCATAGATTCCCAACACACATAGCCAAATATCATTGGTATTGTCTACACTCCAAGTAGAGGTGTTCTTGTTAATATGCCCAGTACTGGTCTATAAATCTTATTCACTAGACTCAAGTCCACTGTGTTCTCTGGAGAAGAGGACTGTCATTTTGTAATGGTCAGGTGATCACAGGGAAGTCTTGGCAAGGTTCTGATGTAGGAGGTCCAGGTCGCAGATGGACGTTGTTGACCCTGGGACCACTCCTGAGTAGCACTGCTCCAGGCAATCCACCTTAGCCTAAGGGAAGGTTTTATTAGCACCTACCTTTCTTCTAGTGTCCTAATAGATTATCACGAAGAGGTTAAATATTTTCCCTAACTAAGCTTCTAGCTCCCAATTGCAGGCAGAGCCCATCATCAAACTGACTTTCAACAAAATAAAACACTGGACAATTCGCTGTGACCCTGTAATATCTTCAAAGTAGCCATCAAAGCAGAAGTAAAGGTGATGAAATCGTAGAACTGAAGGCTGTCCATCTGCACACCAAAGCTCTGTAGATATATGATTTTTTTTGTTCAAAAATGAGTTTTAGCAGTTGTCTTATTTTTCAAGTGAACCCCCTGTCCTTGTCTAGACTCAATATCCAAATATGTGAAATGGATATATGGAAAAGAGAGGCCCTTTCCTCAGACCTTGCCCATAGGGAATGAGGTTAGAAGCCTGTAAATAGCTCTGGAAAAGCCCTCAGGAGTGAAAACAGATTTTTCCAGGAGAAAGATCCTGTCACCTTAAACCCAACCTGAGACTAGGGCCTCATACATAAAACAAACCACGAAATGAGTCTTTGTTCATCGATACTGGTTTTCAGCTCAATTAACTCTGTCCCTTCCGGTCAATTTACCATACTGCCAACAGTAATTTTGCTCAAATTTCATATTTCTGATGTTACTCTCATGCCCAATAAAAATTTAAATGCTTTTTACTGCTTTTAACAAAAACATATATATTAGCATAGCATTCAAGATTTAGAATTAAATGTGGATTCTAATTTACTCTGGACTACGAATCTCTTGATTATTCATGTTTTATTTTCTCCAACTCCCAATAAGGACGTATAATTGGGCTGAAAGAAATTTACAAAACAATAAATGAGTTTTTCATTTTTTATCAAAATGATAGTTTGCTAAGAAAGAAATTTTGGGTCACTTTTTGCCTACCCCAAATTAGTTATTTTGAAGCATCACTGAGAAGTTTCATAATCTATTTTGGCTTTTTCTAAAGATATTTTTATTAGTTATTTTGAAGCGTCACTGAGAAGTTTCATAATCTATTTTGGCTTTTTCTAAAGACATTTTTATTAGTTTTGAAGGGTTTATACTTGTTTTACTATATCAATTTCATTTTCATTCAAATATTATTGTTTTCTCCTCATCCTATTGGTTATATTAAGTTATTTATAGATCGATATCTATGTTATGTGCGAGAGTTACAGAATATTAACTTGATTAAAAATATTAACATATTATTAGACAAGTAAATGAGGAAAACAATTGTGGAAGCTAGAAGGAGTGTTTGCTTGGGATAATGCTTCCAAATAATAACTCTTTTAATTTTATTATTTGGTTTATTGATTGCCTTCAATGGCAGTTGTTGAAATCATAAAAATATAAAATAAAATAAGATAAAAATCATGATTGTATCATGAATATAAGAAAATTGGCAAACATAAGAAGAATGTTATAAAATTATGAACGTGTTAATAGAAAGTATTGATAATCTGCACATACTTTGATATACGTTTATGCGTGGACTATGAATTTAGGAAGTGGAAGCTTGCTTTGTCCCAGGCACTGCCCTATGCATTTTACTTACACAACCTCATACAATCTGCACAGTGAGGTAGATGTTATTTACATTATTTGTCAGATAAAATAACTGAGGTTTAGAGAAGTTACAAATTATTCCATTGGATTGTGTTATAATTGACATAGCCAAGTCTTTACTTTCAAAATTCAGATTTTTAAAAACCTTTCATTATCACGAAAAGCTCAGAGTAAGTAAAAATAAATCATGTCAAGTAAACAAGAAGAAGAGTAAGAACAAGACTTTTTAAATACGGTTTTACCAATTCTTAGATAAATGCTCACATTTTCACCATATCTTCTTTTTGTCCAATGCAATACTGCAGTTCACAATCACACTCTGCTAACAATGTGTGTGTGTGTGTTTTATTTAGTTCCCACAATCACTCCGTAAAGCAGATATGTCAACCCAGTTAACAGAGAAGGAAACTACGGGTCTGGGAGCTTATGGAACATGTTCAGGGTCACAGGGCTGGTAAACAATGAGCTTAGTACACAAACCACATCTGTCTTGCTGTCTGGCTTTTCACCAGCACATCAAATTGCCTTTCACCCCACCAAGTATCAGAAACAGCCAACATCAGCTCCCTGAAAGTCAGCGCCCTCCGGGGTGAACCCCTGATTGTTCTAAGCCCCTGGAAAAGCTCAAGGGAGCCTATCATCTATTTGGATGCAGTTTTCTTTAGGTCCGTTTTTTATTTTTCTCTCATCCATATTCTGGATAGGTACACCTGGCTGTACAGTTTAGGATTTCAGTGAATATTCAAGTGGTCATGAAGATGGAGAAAATAATCACATCACCAGTTACTATTAGATTGTTTTGATCAGGAAAATGCAGAATAAGTACTTTTTCATCCCTTTAAAAATTGTATTTTCAGCTTGGCACCTGTAGCTCAGTGGCTATGGCGCCAGCCAGATACACCGGAGCTGGTGGGTTCGAATCCAGCCTGGGCCTGCCAAACAACAATGACAACTGCAATCAGAAAACAGCCAGGTGTTCTGGCGGGCACCTGTAGTCCCAGCTACTTGGGAAGCTGAGGCAAGAGAATCACTTAAGCCCAAGAGTTTGAGGTTGCTGTGAGCTGTGATGCCTCAGCACTCTCCCTGGGGGACAAAGTGAGACTCTGTCTCGAAAAAATAAAATAAAAGTGATTTTGGTGTGGAAAGTAATTTTTTTTGTAAAGTAAGTTTTGTAATGAAACCTATTTTCCTATTGAATTTATTGTTAATCATCACTGTCTTTATACATTTTTTAACTTTATAATCGTTCAAAAATTAATTTTTCCATTGTCACTTCCCTTTAATTAGTATCTTTCTTTCCTTTCACTTTCAAACAATCTATAAAGTGTTTTCTAGATATTTCTTCTGTAAAAAAAGAGTACAACATGATAATTTTTAAGCCAATCTATCTACTGTTATTGTTCTTACTCCTCAAAATTCATAACAAAATATTACAAAGAGAAAAATTTAATTTTGAACATTTTGCAGGGAGGAAATTTTCAAACACACACAAAATGAAGAAAATAGTATAACAAACTTTATCACTGTATCTGCCATTAATTTTTTTACTCTGTATCTCAACCCACTTTTTTCTTGAGAAACTGTCTTTTAACAGATGTTTTTGATTTATACATTCTTTTTACAATTGATAAGTATGTAAACTATTTCTATACCTTTTCTCCTATTTATCCCTTTCTTGCTTTTTCTTGAATTAAAATTCCAAGTTCCTTTACATATCTTTGTATATCATACATTACATCATTATTTTTCACTAACTGCTCAAAAAAATCATTTTTTTAAATTAACAAAATCTGAAGTTGATCAAGATATTTTTCTTGCTACTGCACACCTTAAAACACTTAACTCCTATAGCTTAAGCCAATGCTATGGTTTAGTATTTTATTTTTACTTTTTTCAAATCCTAAGATAAGTAATATTTTTTAATTTACACAGGCAATATTTACTTTGTGTGTACTACTTGTTGCTTCTTGCTTTCTCCTATTCCTTCATTGTGGGTGCAATTTCCTTCTTCAAAATAATTCTTTGGCCATTGTTTCGGTGACACTCTGGAGGAAATACCACTTGCATTTTTACTTTGTCTGAATATGCCCCTATTTCACACTTAACTAAGTAGTCATTTTATTATCTTGTCCCAACAATTTCAAGCTTTTAATTTGGGGAAAGTAAAATATATCAATAGTTTTCTTTTATGGATCATACTGTTGGTATCAAGTCTAAGAAATAATCGGCTTAACTCGAATCACAAAGATTTTTGTCTTAGGAAGTTATATCATTTTAAGCACTTTATTTGTGGTGTAATGAATGCATGTTTTGCAAATAGATATTCAGTTGTCCTATCACCCTTTGTTGAAAGACTATAGTTCTTCATAATGTTTCATTTGCATTTGTATTGTTAAAAATCACTTGTCTAAAAAAAAATCGCTTGTCTATACATAGGGGGATCTGATCTGTTTCTGGACCCATTATTCTATTCCACTGTTCCATTTGCCTGTGGTTATGCTTGTAGCATGTCTTAAGGTCTACAACTTTATAAGTCTTGAAATTAGAAAATGTGAACTCATGAACTTTGTGCTTTTTCAAAGTTGCTTTGGTTATTTTACTCATTTGTATGTCCATGTGAGTTTTGGAATCATCTTGTCAGTTTCTTAAAATACAGACTGCAGAGATTTTGATATGGGCTGCACTGACTCTATACAATTGAAAAGAATTGGCACTAACAATATTGAGTTTTCCAAGCTATGGTGAAGTGTATTGCCACATTTATATATTTTAAGTTTTGCTCAGCAATATTTTGTAGTGTTCTGTTCATGGGTCCTGCACATCTTCAGAAGATTTATTCCTCAGTATTTAACATTGTCAATGTATGGTTTAATTTTTAATTTCAACATTCTTTTATTCATTAGCAGTGTACTGGGTGAATGATGTGGTATATGAGTTATATCTGAATAAAGCTGATATTTTTAAAAAGCTGTGTCTCATATAGGCATGTAGTTGAGTCTCTTTTCTTCTGATCTGGCAAAGTCTATGTTTAAAGTGGGGAGTTTGGATCACTCACTTTTAATGTGGTCATTCTTTGGTTGGTTTTGAATTTATCATCTAAACTCCCTCCCCCCCCCCACCGTTTTTTTCTTTTTGAGTCTGAATTTTCTTTTTCTCCATTTCTTTATTTCAAATTAATATGAGGGTACAAATTTTTAGGTTACATTGCTCTCACTTCCAGAGTAAAATTCCATTTGTAAAAGAGCCCCTCACCCAGGGGGTGTGTTATACACCCTCACAATGTGCACATTTCCTGAGATTCCTTCTCATGCCCTCCCTCCTTCTGCCAAACATCCTCCAGTGTGAATCTGCTGGTGATGAATTCTTTCAGCTTTTGAATTTTAAAAAAATCTTTATTTCTGAAAGATATTTTAGCTAGAAATAAAAGTATAAACCCTTCCTCCCCTTCTTTCTACCATGACTTGGAAACTCAAGACCGTATGCTGGGGCAATTACAGCGCTTACTTTATTTTTATTTCCATTTTGGGGATCTCATTCTGTCACCCAGATTAGAGAGTGGTGGTATCATCATAGCTCACTGCAACCACAAACTCCTGGGCTCAAGCAACCTTCCTCCCTCAGCCTCCCAAATGGCTGGGACTGCAGGCACACATCACTGTGCCAAGCTAAGTTTTCTATTTATTGTGGAAACAAGGTTTTGCTCTTGCTTAGACTGGTCTCATTTGTTTTTAATACATAGTGTCACACAGGAAACTAAACAGAATTGTAGTAGCATGATGGAATAGCATTCTAGATTAATAACAAATTCCCATGAAGAAATAAGTGAAACACAGAGAATTAAACTAGAGAGAGTAATAAAACATTGCTGTGGCCAAATGCCATTCACGTTTTATTTTCTTTTAATAGCTTTCTTTATAAAACACCTCTTTCAAGCTTATAATTATTTGTTTTTAGAAAGTAAAACAAACCATTTAGTGCCTCAAAAGTAAAAATATGTGACTAAATTTTAATTGACCAGAAACAAAGTAAAATTTTTAAAAATAATTTCTAATCAAAGAAATGTACAATGCCTTGAAAAATATATTTGATTGCTATGAATAACAGTGTTCTGAGGGATGAATGTAAATAATACCACAACATAATTTTCTCAATTATATTAAAATTCTTTTTAAAAATTACATCATTATTGGTGAAGTTCATATGAGCTACCTTTAGGGAAAAATGGAAGTAACTAACTTAAAAACATTATTACAAACATATTTTGAAATATTTAATTTATTTATGTATTTTGATACTTTATATATACAAATACACACACACTTATGTAGGTTACAGGTGATATTATTTAATATCAAGATCCAACTAGATGTTAGTATTGCATTAAAACCCCATTTTTGGTCTCTCAGGATTCTCAATTTGTAGGTAAGTTTTTTGCAAATGGGTAATTATTGACATTTTAGAGAATTGCAAAGCAGTGAACTCTTTCCCTCATGAATCATTTGTCGTATCTTAAACAATATAGACGCAATTTCATAATATTACCTCAAACCCAAACAGACATATACAGAATACTTCAAGCAGTTTATTCATCAAATATATTTATTTTGACATATAGGTACAGGATTGAGTGTACATTTTCCATTTTCATATTTAACTTTGACAACTTAAAATTTATTTATTTATTTATTATTATTTTTTTTTAGTTGGGGGTCTCACTCTCGCTCAGGCGAGTCTCGAACTCCTGAGCTCAAGCAATTCTCCGTCCTCAGCCTCCCACAGTGCTGGGATTACAGGCGTGAGCCACCGCGCCTGGCTGCAACTTAAAATTTAATAATAACATGCATAGATTCTATGTATAAAGGCAACACCTCTACTAGTGCTAGGTAGAGTTAATGTGTTGCTTCAATTTTTCATTGGTGATGCATCATCCACTGATATAAATTCTGTTACCTTTACATGTTTTAAAATACTTCAAATCAACTGCTTGGTTTGTTTCTTCTTTTATACCTTTCTCTTTCTCTTTGAGTTTTTAACATATTATAGATTATGATTATACAATTTTCCCCTTTTGCTTTTGTTGGAGCCCATTATTTCTCCTCTTTGAAACATGAAGTTCCTTAAGCTTATAGACTAATACCAACACAGTCTTTGCAGACTAATCTTAACACATTTGGGTGACTTATTCTAAATTGACAATCAAATTAAAGAAGCAAAATTGAAACATCCTGTGTGTATTAATAGTGTCCAGATTTATATTTTCAGCCTAACATATTATTTGCCAATTAAAATGAGAAACATTATCTTCATGAAAGAGGAAACAATCTGCTATGACTTTAGTCAAGAAGAAACTTATTTTATCTTAATCCGGCCTGTAGAAATGCATTTCCTTTTCTTTCATGCGGCCTAAATTAAGTAAAACCATCATCCTCTGAGCAGAGGAATCATGGAATGGGCCCTCTTGCTATTGTGTGCTGCTGTTAATATGGAAGAGAAACTTCATGACTGGAAGGCATCCATGATATTAAACAGGCCACGGGGCTATGAAGTGCTGAGAGTGATCATGCCGAGCAACAGGCCACAGGAATGCAAATCATTTGCCCAGCCAAGAGCGGAGCCAGCAGGTGGCCTCACCCATTCATCTGATGTCAACACACCATTCAGCTCAAGTCCCTTTAGCATCACATGGGGAAGGCCCACTATTGCTTCTCATTAAGTAGAATACAGACCACGCAGTCTTCCTTCATAAAAGAAAACCACAATTTTAAAAAAAAGAGGTATCTTCTATACACAGAGGTCACTCTCATTATAGAAATAAATATGGCATTTAACTTAGATGCTGTGGAGGTTTCAGTTTCATGGCTTTTTCCATATATTATTTCAGGATTTTGTAGAAAATATCTCTTTGGATTTTTGGTGACCGAGCAAATTTTCAAGTTGGGGGAAGAATGTGTTCTTTTAGTTTTCTCACGATGAATATTTTATACTTTGGAAATATTTCTACTTTAAGGAATTTTAGAATAACCATAACATATCATTTCAAACTGAGTTTATAGAAGATTAACCCGTGACAGTGGAAAGTGTCAGGTTATGGAATGAAGTTATTTTCTGTGGCCCTAATCTGAAGCCAAAGCCATTTGTAAGTGTAATTCTGCCTGTAAGTGTATATATACACACATATACCCACACACATGCTGAATATTTTAAGTTATGTAGAACATGGTCAGTGTCAAAAAGTATTTTAACCACCACTCTTTGAGAGTCTTCTAAGTGTGAAATTTACTCATCATGTATAGTAAATATTTAAGTTAGAAAGGTTAGCCCAGGCAGTAAGAATTTAGAAAATACATTTAGAATTTCATTACAAAGATCTTAAGATTTAATTCCGTTAGTATTTTCCTTCTTAAAGTATCTTTGAAAAGTAGAATTTTGTTTTCAGAGGTAAAAAACAATCAGTATATTTGTGGGACAATATCGGTTTTTGATGGAAATAGGTTAAGCCATTCTACAAAAGTAGCCAGATGATACAAATTCTAAATTGTTAAACTAATAGTACATTTTTATGGAGTCTACGAGAACAATATAAAATACAAAAATGGCAAATATCCATAAAATGAACAGAGAAAGGTGAAACTCCTTTCAAAGTCTAAAACTTTTGAATAGGTTGTCCAACATTCTTCAACATCCAGTTCTATCTAGATGTTGGCTGAAGAGCTATAAATCTTTTCTGCTACCTTAATCCTTTATCCTCAGATTTTTCATCTTTATAAATGCTTCAGACATACCTATAAAGCTTACTTATCGTCTACATAATGAAGCCCATTTTATACCTCCTTAGCCAGATTATCCTTGTTGGGTCTCTGATACAGAAACCATCTATGAAAACATTACAAATGATTCACATGCCCAGCAAATGCTGGTAACCACTTATCTAACTGCATTAAACTAAATGTTTTTTACCTCAATTATATGTTTTGTAACCTTCTTTTATTTACTTATGCTCTTCCTGTTTCCTCAAATAATCTTTTACCTTTCTATTTCTAATCAGAGCATAGGATTTCTAGGAAGTTTCATATCTTTCTCTCCAAAACTAAGGCCCCTGGAAAAATTAACTTTTCTCTCCCCTCTCCAAAATTGCTTCACTTGTAGCTAATAAGGTTATACATATTACTCCAGAATATTTGAAGCATATTAAATTTGGTTCCAAGCCTTCAAATGCCAGGAGATCTCGATATAAGCCATTGTTAGAGAACTGCTAAGGTCATGAAGGACTCCTTGATGCTTCGATTGGGTAGATAAAGGTCATCTTACCCTCCCTAAGAATGCCACACCCTCAGTCTCATTCAAATAGCTCTTCTCTGTCTATATAAAAAGGAAGCTTTGAGACTTATCCTAAAAATTTACTTTATAAATGTTCATCCCTCATTTCTCAAGGTTGGATTAAGCTTTTACTGTGAGAAAGGTACTTCAGAAATGAAATAAAAAGGTAATTCTCTTTTTTATCCTATTGTATTAAACCCTTACTTCTTTCAGAAATAACACTTAATCTTTAGGGAAGGAGAATGTGGGCAGAGTCTACTGTTATTATCAGGACTAAGGGGAGAATAAATGGTAAATAAAAAGTCATATTGGTCAAGAAATGTCAATACTATTAGAATTATGCTCCGTCTCCTCCTGAAACTTAGCAGGATGGAGTTTTACATGTTCAGCAGCGGTTCAGTAGGATTTCGATTTTCAATGGCCAATCATGTGAAGTATTGGAGTCATTAATCTCTGAACTGATTAGCTAAGGTTTCATCATGGGAGACAATAACTTCTAGGGAAAATCAATCTTGAAGAGAGACGTTAGGATGCCCTAAAATGTGATGGATATGGCACAGCAGCAATTAGGGGGAAAAGCAATATTAGGAGGGACCACACAGGGGGATTAGTTGGCAATGGAGGAAACTATTAAAAATAGGTGCCCCCCCAATAGACTCATGAGTGCACAGGAAAGTGCAATTTAACAATAAAGGGACTGTCTTCCTCTAAATCGCAGTTCCTTATGTTTACCTTTGAGAAGAGTCTGATAAAACCACGGGCTGTCGGGTGATAATGATGCGACAAAAGAGAAGAGGTGGCAAAGTTAAGTAACTGTACCCAACAGCAAATTTGCTGCAGCTTCTCCTCGGGGAGAAAAGTCTCTCTTTTGGAATTTGGTCTGGAAATTCCAGGCACTGACCAGTAACAAAATAAGAGGTTTTCCATGATGGCACTGAAAGCAGCATGGACATGCCCAAGAGACTGAGAGGCTTCATAGTATCCACCTCTGGGGAGGAATGAAATAGCCCTCTCCCACTTTCCAGTATTTCCTAGAAGAAAAGAAAGAAAAGCAGATGATTGATTATTCTAACTAACCTTAAGTAAAATTCACATTTCTGTCTCTCTGCTTCCTAATACAAGCATGAAAATACCTTCCTAGGTTCAATAGACTGAATATAAAAGTTCTACCAGAAAAATAAAAACTTTTGCTAGATTATTCTTACAATGTATAGCAATAATTGGGATCAAGTTCAAAATTTTAAAGTTCAAGTTGATTCTAAATATATTTAACGAGAATGTGTTGGCCTATTAAGAATTCCATACATGTTATTATGATTATTAATAAATAACTAGAAGAAAAATACATAGAAATCTGTCCCAAAAAGGTATAAAAAGAATTTGCCTTTATGAATGTATAGTGTCACCCAGAAATGTGTTTCAATAGTCAAATATTGTCATATCTAAACTCATCTCCTATTATTGCATCTTTGTTTGTCTTTCATATTTACTGTTACAAAAGACTCTGTCTAACTTTTAATTTAGCCATGGTTGATAAGTCATGTGTACTTTTAAGGAGGATGTTGATGAAGGTATGAAAGTACATGTATAATAGAATTCGTTCTGATTTATTGTGGCAATACATATCCTTGCATTTACTATTATAGAAATAAAGTCTCTACCTCAGAATTCAAGTATTTCTTCAGAAATATTTTCTAGCTGATTCACTAAAAGTACCAGTGGAATTGTTTTCCCTTCTTCACTGCATACTGGAACCTACATTATTTGCTTTATTGGTTTATATTAATACTCTTCAGACCAAATAGAAGGTTGGTACAGAAACACATATTTAGGAGTTTATATTATGTGTTTAAAAGGTATTCAACTATTCTCAAGTGCTAAAGAAAAATACTTTGACTAACTTGAATAGAAAAGAATAAAAAAATTGATTTGATCTTTGTAATAAAAGGTGCAATAGTATCTTCTAGTTTGTATGCTCTTTAATAGATAACACAGACCTTGTGAGGAAAGACAGTCTTTCTAATGGTGTCTCCCATCACTTTCTTTGCTCTAGCATTTTTCTGAATCTGTAGAAGGACTGATTGAGAAAGCCATCAGAACATGATGAAGAAGCAAGCTGTGTGGGCACATGGTAGTGTCCGAATCCATGCTAATTTCTGCTACAGACACAGGTCTGATCTGGTCCCTGTCCACTCCGATGCAAACATGAAGCTGTAACGAGAAGCAAGCTCTGGGGTTGTGATAATCAGGGAGGAGTGACTGGGTGAGAACAAATGAATGTGGCACTGGCCTTCCCTGGGAACAAAGATAGCACATACACAGGAACAGAAGTTTATCAGCATTCCTTATGTATCCTGATGCACACAGGGTGGCAGGTGGCAGTTGGAGAATGCAAAATGGGAAGTGCTGTCATCAGCTGGTGGTTTGAAGGGGACAGAAGTGTTTAATGTAGCAAAAAAGCACCATTTGAGGATGGGAACCGTCAACATATTAAGAAACCAGCCAACATGACCACGTTTTTCCTCTTATTGGTTCATGGGGCAAATCAAACGTAGAATTAAATCAGGGTTTGTTTTTTATTGAACAAGCAAAAGGTAGAATAAGAGGGCCAAAAGAGTTTAGGACATAATCTCAGGATTTGTTGTGTTTCTGGGATCTTTTCTAAGTAAGGAGGAAAATCAGGACGTGGGGAAGATATGAAAGAGCAAAATAGGGTTGGTGGATAGAAAGTCCTACAGGGAAGAATTACTAGAGTTGGGCTATTAAAGGGAGTAAGGAGGAAGCTGAAAGAGGGGGCATGATTGAAATTAGATTGATGCAGGTAGTTCAGGTATAGTAATAATGTCCACATGTGAAAATGGATATTAGTGACTACAGCAAGTAGAGAGGAAATAGTGATAATCTGACCATCCATCAACCCAAAGTTACAATGTAACAAAATATTAAAAAATTAAATGCAAAGGGAAAATTAGTATGAAAATATTTTCAGCATATATAATAGGGGAATAATAAATTTACTAAATATATATCTCCTTTACATTCATGAGGAAAAAGAAAAATATCTAATAAAAATTGGCAAAGATAAGTGTAGGAAATTCTCAATTACGAAGTAAAAAATTAATGGTAAACATATGAAGGATTATTCAATCAAATTAAAGCATCTGTCAAATTGGCAAAAGTATTTGTAAGTTGGAATATCCAATGTTAGAAGATTTATAGTAATAAAATCATTTTTCACAATGCTGGTGTAAGTATAAGTCAGAACAACTTTCTCAAAGTCACTTTGGCAGCTGTTTTTAAGAATCTCAAAAACATACAAAGCCTTCCATTCACTAATTCTGTTTCTTGGCATTTGTTCTAGGACACAATAAGAATGTGTTCCTGATTACAGTAGACCCTCTGTAAGGTGACCACCCAAGACATTGTAACAAATTGGTCAACGGAGGTGGGTAAGGAACCAGGCCTACAGTGCTGACACATACATGTGGTGCGTGTCCAGGCTCCAAAGATTAGGCCAACTTGAGAAGGTGGCCAACTATGGAAGTCGTCCTGTATTTTTATTTCAGCATGTATTTAGTTTTATAGTAGTGAAACACTGAAAAGCCCTTACAGTTGAGAATACTTTACTTGAACATCATTTTCAATTAAAATTCAAGAACAAGAAAAATCTTTATTAAAAGAGTGCTAAGTAACAAAAGCAGGCTACAGAATGATATATGCACAGTTTTCTCTCCAAATAATTATGTATGGCCATGCATGGGTATGTCCATTTGAGGTTTTATGTATATATAAAATAGCATGTGTAAAGCCTCGAAGGAAAACTGTTAGTTTATCCCTGGATGGTGGGTGACTTAAAAATACTTATTGATAGTATTCATGCCCCACGGTGTTTAAGAACCCTTAGCTACAGCTTGAGACAAGTCTCTTGGCTTCATTTGGGTTTCTGGATATAGTCGTGCTCCCCATTACCCTGCTCATAATTTTATCAATTATGCAAATATGTTGCTCACGCTTCGTTTTGTGTTTGTTTTGTTTTGTTTGTCTTCCCTTATATAGATTTAAACTGTATTTCTATCACTTGACTTAAAGAGTGGTAGAAGGAGATTTATCATTATTGTGAATTACATAGCAATGAATTTTTGACACATAAATCTTTGCTCATTTCCTGCTCATTTCCTTAGATCAGATTCCTACAAGGGACTGAGTATGTTAAAACCTTACTGGCTGTTTTTGCAGTTTAAAGGATTACTGCACAAGGAAGTAGTCTAGGAAGACCAGCCATGCAGGCAGGAGTTCTGAGGATGACCATCTATGGATGTGTCCATTGTTTCTAGCTTCTGGTCTCTGGCTTTGCAAGTCAAAAAACCAGATTTTCATCAGAAAACAGTATAGACCCTAGGAGAAATGCCAACTGACGGAATCAGAGCTGAATCCTGGCATTTGATCAGTTCAACTCTCTCTATAGGGCAACAACCCAGCCTCCCCGCCACTCCCACCCCCACCCAAGTCCATTTGGCACTGCCTGAAGACATCCTTAGTGTCACAACAGAGAGTTACTGCTGATACCTAGTAGAAGCCACCAATGCTGGTAAATAGCCTACAAGGACAAGACCCAGCCTCCTTTGACAAAGAATTACTCAGCTCAGATGTCTGTACAGCCAAGATGGAAAGAACTGCAACAGAGGTGTATCCCGGCTGAGTGATTCAGTTTATTCCAACTGATCATCTTTTGTTCATGGGAAATACTAAGGGCAAATTAATATTTTTTTGACATTTAAGTTTCTTATTTATAGGCTCCATTTATCATCTCTTAAAACAGATTTGGCTCATCTCCAAATAAGCTACAACACAGTTAATAAGATTATACTTTTCTTGGTTCCAAACATACCCCACTTTTAACCTCCTTAGAATTATAACCAAATCCATTTAATTTCCAGGTTTTATTAACATAGAAAAGCAGTATCATAGGATATGGATATTTCCGTTTTTGCAGAAGTAGTCAAATTAGTTGTATTGGTTTATATTCCTTCAAAAAGAGTTTTATTCCCTGTCTTAACTAATATTTGGCATCTCCAAACATTAAATATCCATCAATTCAAAGTATGATGTAATATGCCATTTTTTTAAATAAGAATTTTTCTGAATTCTAGGGCAATTGAGAATCTTATCAATATTTTATTAGTCATTAATGTTTCCTTGAATACAGTTTGCTATGAAAGTCTTCATCTATTTTTTCAGTGTTTCTTCTTAATTTATGAGAATCTTTATAATTTCCTATAACCCCATTATTATTTTTTTTGTTTTACATGTTGTAAGACAATTCAGTAATATTTTTTATGCCTGAAATCCTTATGATTAAAAATACATTTCAGATCATCTCCATTTTTAGAAAATATTTACTTGAATGTTTGCTCCAAAAATATCATTCCATAATAGTTTATGAATTTTATGTAAGCAGAGATAATCATCAAATATGTTGGAATAACTTTGTCACTTAAATTAATATATTCCAATTAAAGCCTAATCCTCTTTTACGTATTTCAAAGAGCCCTAACAAGTTTTTATTTTACCTTTGAATTTCCATCGCAGCACAGATCTTTTGTAGTAAATTCATTAATTGTTACTTATATTTCAGCCATCAAAGTTGATCATAAATGTTTCACCTAATGACCTTAAAATAGTCTGTGACATAATTTTCCGGTGTGAACTTTAACAAGAGATTTATTTTATTTTATACAGAACTGAAGGGGACCTCTTTTATTTACTGATTCAACAAATATTTACAGCATGCCCCCTGGGTGCCAAATGGTGTTCTAAGTACAGGAAATGCACTAGGATATAAATCTGATCCCTGCTCTTATAAAGCTAACTTTGTGAAGAGGAAGAAAAACAATAAAAGGATAAACATATAAAATATGTTAAACAGTTTGATGAAAATGTTTCAGATTGTATATGAAACCAGCACAATGTACCCCTTGATTGCACTAATGTACTCAACTATGATTCAATTTAAAAAAATGTTAGCCAATAACAGTGCATGTGAGCCCAAAAACAAGAGTACCCACATAGAGGATGAGCAGGAGGAATGTGATTTTCAATGGAATAGTCAGAAAGTCTCAGTGGAATGATGTTTGGGGAAGGATTGCGGCCTGTGGTACAGGGAAGAAGAGCACTTCACCCAAAGGCAGAGCAAGGACAAAGTCAATGAAGCATGGACTTCAGGCATGAGAAGAGCTGGAAGCCAGGCGAGAAGAGTAAGAGACAAGCTCACAAAGAGAGTGGATCAGCCAGTGGAACAGCCAGATACAGACTGTGACTTTTCCTCACTGGGAGATGGGAGAGCATAAGCCAGTTCTCAGTACTTTTTTCATTGTATCATACAATCAGGGAACTCTGGCAGGAGGCAAAAACTAAAACAAGCTCAGTTAGGAGATGACGTTATCTTCAGTTTTGTCTCCTCTCATTCTCTTTTAACCCCACTTCAAAGGGGTATTTGCCCTCACTCTTTTTCCTATTAAGGGCAATAATGGCCTGTAGTAAACGCAGTGGTTAATTCCAGGTCATGTCTTGGGAATCCCTCAGCTCTTCTGACCTTCTGGAAAACTTTTCGTACTTGCCTTCCAGGACATCAGTGCCTCTCCTTTATGTTTGAACTAACTGGCTCGTCCTTCAGCTTCCTTTGCTAGTTTCACCACTTCATCTCCCCAGACGCTTAATACACAGGATCACAGAAATTCATTCTTTATTTTCCCATCTCCATCTATACTGACTCTTTCAATGATCTCATCCAGTCTGCTGGTTTTATACATAAACACTTGCAGTTCCCAAGATCTAGTTTTACAGAGACTTCACTACTGAATTCAAAGCTCGGATGTCTGATTATGTGAATGAACTGCCCTCCTGGATGTCTACATAATAAACATCTTGAGCTAACTCTGCCTAACCAAATATCTGATTTTCACCTCTAGTCCTATCTGTAGCCTTCTTCATCTCAGTAATGCCATCTCCCCTCTTCCGATTTGAAAAATAAACTAGACATGTTGATTGTCCTTAAAAATATGTTATGTCTTGTCTCTAACAGGGTAGTCACATACAAGACCCCTTTTGTTTCTATAAGACACTCTTCAGTACAAATTTATTTCTAACCAACATCTTAAATGAACCCTGTTAGTAATTAAGCAAATACTAATTATAATCATATTAACAAATTAATGATCATGAATGACTGAACTAAGCAATTAATACAAAATAATTATTATTATTTAGTAAACTGATTAACACAGATTTTCTAAAGTGGTTTGACTTACTGGTCGGTGTGAAGCTCACTAAACTAACAACATTTACTTTTTTTCCCCTTTTCTTCCAAGTTGTATAATCAGTGCCTTGGTAATTCTGATAAAGGTTGAGTTTCTCCCTACAGGTAAAATTATTATTCTCATACAGACATAAAATCAGCATCTGTAAAATGTTTTATTTAACTCACTATTTTTTATTTTGTTATTATTAATTTTCCTTTTTTATTAAATTATAGCTATGTACATTAATGCAATCATGGGGTATAATGTGCTGATTTTACATACAATTTGAAATATTTTCATCAAACTGCTTAACATAGCCTTCATAGCATTTTCTTAGTTATTGTGTTAAGACATTTATATTCTACATTTAGTAAGTTTTACCTGTACACTTCTAAGATGTACCGTAGGTGTGGTCCCATCAATTACCCTCCTTCTACCCATTTTCCCTCCTCCCTTCCCCTTCCTTTCCTCTTTCCCCATATTTTTGTGACGTAATTGGGTTATAGCCTTCATATGAAAGCTATAAGTTTCCTAGTAAGGTTGAGTACATTGGATACTTTTTCTTCCACTCTTGAGATATTTTGCTATAAAGAATACTCATTATTAATATGAAGTAAATGTTAAATCTGCTCAAAGGGAAAGGCAAAGAACAGACATATTTTTTATAAAAGAATATTGCAATGAGTTTGCAATGGAAACAAAACTGGCTTTGGACGTAGTAGAACCAGGAAATCTCCACCTGACAGAACTTAGTTGCACATCCAAAGAAGAGAATTATTTTGCAGCACTATTAGGTACAATTTAGAGAGTTAGGAAATGACTTAAAGGGAGTAAAAAGCACAGAACCCCACGCAATTAGAATCAGATAACCCAGGGGAAGGGGCTATAAATAAGGCTGTTTTTCAGTGGAGACACCCAATAATCTTTTCTTGCTTATTCCAAATGTATTTAATGATGTATTTATAACTCAGAAAGGTCAAGTAACAGAAGAATCAGAAAGTAAATCAGAGAGTACTAAATAACACGGAAAGAAGAAATTATTCTTTTTCACTAATTCATATACTTACTTTATTTAGATTTTCCATAAGAAAGGATATGTGTAATGTAATAGATGTATTCTAGTAATAGCCATTCTTCAAAGATTTTTGCTATTGTGACATTAAAATGTTATATTCCTAGTTCACAAGTTTATATTCAAATTTTCTATTTTATTATCATAATTTAATCAAGTTTTAATTAAAGACTCATAAGAAAACTATAATTCTCTTTGTAAGAAAAAGAAAAGTTGGCACTTGAGAAAAGATTGTTCTCCGTTATCTTATAGATCACTGATCGAATGACTTTCCTGGTTTGGGTTTCTGACATAGAGCTTCAAAAACCTTGAAATTTTCTGGGTGGAAATTTCCCGAGTAGGAGAGTTTTTCTTACATTAATTAGATGACTCATGATGGGGACCCCAGAGAGTTTCAGGATGGAAGCTGGTCACTAGAAAGACTTACCACATGGTGGTGTTTAGAGGATTAGAACTTTGGGCCAGCATAACTTCTGGTAAGGACAGGAAAGCTGGAATTGGAGTTTGCTCACATGACACACTCAATCATGCCTACATAATGAACACTCACCATAAACTCTGAATCTGAGGCTCAGTAGGGCTTCTGCATTGGGAACACATTGATGTGCTGGGTGCCCAGATTACTCAGGGGATGCATGGAGATGAGGTGCGCCATTCCGCCCCAGCCCCGGACTTGGCCTACCTTTTGAATTTTCCATTGGGCTCTTCCTGATCTGTATAAGTCCTTTATAATAAAACCATAATTGCAAATACAGTGATTTTGGTGAGTTCTCTGAGTTATTCTAGCAAATTATCAAGCCCAAGAGGATAGCTATGGAAACCCCTGATGTCATAGCTCATCAGTCAGACATCCCATTGGCCTTGAGATTTGCAGCTGATGCCTTAGTGGATGTGGTCCTTTCTTCACACTAGTAGCTCGAAGGCTCTGTGCTAACCCTGCGTACCTAGTGTCTGAATTAAATCGAATTGTAGGACACCTAGTTAGTGTCAGAGAATTTGATTCAGAACAGAATATGTACATACTGATCAGTGAGGAATAATATGTGTCAGCAATACTGGGAAAGCATTGCTGTAAGTATTGTGTTAAAGAAACACGTAAGCAGTGACAAAATTTGTTAGAGTTTTTCCGTGTGCTGTTCAATTATCATCTCTAATCAGTCTAAAATAAGTTATAAACAAAGTAAATTTTTCTATCTGTCAGTATTGAAATCTAATTGCACAGATATTATAATAACCTTTCCTGAAGCAACTTTTCCAGAGGGCTTCCTTTCCCACCCACATAAACGTATAAAGAGGAAACTTGTGGGCCAGTTCTTCCTCCTGCAGAGAAGACATATGGCAAGTATCCAATGATTGTGAATAGCGTAAGTGGTAAGCCTGGATGATGTCGGAACAAAAACTACTTTTTAAGTCATCATATTTCATTGCTCACACAACTTTCTGGCATCAGTGCATCTTGACTTCATTTAACCAATTTTCTCAGTCATCTCCAAAATAAAAATGTAAGCCTTTTACAAAGAAGTATTGGGGAAAATAAATCTGGATATGAACAGTATGTCTACAGGATTGTTATACCAGCTTCGATTATAATGAAAGCAATGTTTTTAAGCTTTCTTGCATTCTGAACACAATGCTCCCAGTATTACAGAAGCCAGGGGTCTATTTATAATGGTCTTGGCCTTACTATGCCAAATCCTCAGCATGAAAACTTAAGCCAGAATACCAAAGATCCAAATTATACACCATGCAGAATGCCAACGCAAGTATCTTTTTCATATCCCAAAGCAGAAGACTAAGAATTTAGAAAACCCAGCTAAAAATGTGCTTATCCTTAAGTTTTCAAATGCATAAAATAAAAACCAGCATTTAATCTCTACTTCTTGAATTCTTGAATCACAGCTGCATAAAGCAACTTGAAAGTATTGAAAGCTAATTTTACAGGAAAGAGGAAGCATTACAAAGAGTTGGAACTACACACAAAAAATTGTCGGTTGGGGTGGTGGGAGGGTAATTGGTGGGGCCACACCTACGGTGCATCTTAGAAGGGTACAGGCAAACCTTACTAAATGCAGAATACAAAATCTTCATATAATAACTGAGAAAATGCCAGGAAGGCTATGTTAATCAGTTTGATGAAAATAGTTCAGATTGTATATGAAACCATCACATTGTACCCCTTGATTGCACTATTATACACAGCTATGATTTAATAATAAAGGCAGTTAAAAAAATACAGCCTAAAGCTAAACAAAAAAAAAAAAAAAAAAAAAGACTAGCCTTAACAAGAGCTAGACCACGTTTCTACTAAAAAAAAAAAAAGGAAAGGAAAACTAGCCAGAGGGCAGGGGTGGGGAGTGTAGTCCAAGCTACTTCAGAGGCTGAGGCAAGAAGATCACTTGAGCCCAAGAGCTTGAGGTTGCTGTGAGCTATGATGCCA
>CAUYON010066771.1:0-19331 GCA_963573935.1 Arctocebus calabarensis | reverse complement strand
GTGCTGAATGACTTAAACTGTTTATCAGATACAACTTACCAATGAAATCTTGGGTTTTTCATTTAGCAGAAAAATATAAATACAGTACTACTTTCTTTTGATAATTCAGAAGCTATCCTCTTTAAGTATATATATATATATATATATATATATATTTTTTTTTATGACACATGAAAATTTGCTTTAATACTTCTTTGGGGGGGAAAAAATCACACTTTTAGTGAATGAACAAGAAACATTTTTACAGTAGTAGGCGGCTATTATTTTCATCTACCGTGCCATGAATTCATAGGGAAAAGGTTCCAGTAGCTCAGTGGGGGGCAACTTGCCATTGAACGTGATAAAGTGTTGACTGACTTTTGAATTCATGGGAAATAGGTTCCAGCACCTTGGATCACTGTTACATGGGGTCTATGCAGGTTATCCTGTGTGCTACACTGTGCATCTATTATGACATGAGCTCATGGGGAATAAACAGGTTCTTGCACCTAAAAACATGGGTCCACTGGTACTCCTGTGTGCTATGTTACATGCTTATTATGCCATGAATTCATAGGGAATGGGTTCTAGGAGCTCAGGTTCCTTTCCGTTGGTTCTCACAAAGTGGGCTTCTCCGAGAGGAGCAGGCTGGCGCTTCAATTGAACCCAGGTACCTTTCTCTTTGGCTTCCTTCTTTTTTTGATCATTTTCCTTCACACGTTTCAGGAAGCTATCTCGGCTCTTCGAGTGCTTCATGTGCTCAATACGAACATTAATCCTCTTGGGCAAGGATCTTGCCCTTAACTTGTTTGTTTACAACAATGCCAACAGCATGCTGGGTAACACTGTAGACTCTTCCAGTTTTGCCATGGTAACATTTGTGTGGCATGCCTTTTTGAACAGTACCAATTCCCTCGATGTCTACAATATCACCTTTCTTGTAGATTCACATATATGTGGCCAAAGGAACAACTCCATGTTTTCTAAAAGGCCTAGAGAACATGTAACGGGTGCCTCTCCTCTTTCCCTTTGTGTTTGTCATTTTGGTGAATTACTTGAATATGGCTTCTCCCCCTCTTTAAGTATATTTAATTTTTTTTTTTTTTTGTTAGAGACAGAGTCTCACTTTATCGCCCTCAATAGAGTGTCATGGCATCACACAGCTCACAGCAACCTCCAACTCCTGGGCTTAGGCGATTCTCTTGCCTCAGCCTCCCGAGTAGCTGGGACTACAGGCGCCTGCCACAACGACCGTCTATTTTTCTATTTTTGCAGTTTGACCAAGGCCAGGTTTGAACCCGCCACCTTAGGTATATGGGGCCAGTGCCCTACTCAATGAGCCACAGGCGCCTCCCAAATATATTTAAGTTTTAAACCAATTCTGATAATGTTTTTCTTGTTGTATTGTTTGTAAAATCCTCAGGCTATCACCAATTAATATACTTAAAAGAAGAGGATACTACGATTCATTTAATTACTAAATGGCTCATACAGCAAAAATTTAATTAAAAAAAAAAATCTATGGACCTAGCAATTTTAGTAGAAAACCTAGATACATAGAGATCAAAATAATAGTACAATGCAATAAATGTTTTAGAATTACTGTCAGTCATAATAAGTATAGGCTTCTAAACATATAAACAATGAAAGTGACCTAAAAATCAAATTTGTTTAATTGGCAAAACCCACAGTCTATGATACCTTAGCAGGATAGCAATTTCTACCAGTGCATCAAACAATTATCATCCCAATATCCTGTTCTTTAAACAAATACACAGAAACGCTAAATATAGAGAATTACAGATCTACTCCTTATACACTAGCAATTACTTGAAGCAAACAAGGAACTGCTTAGCTTTCTATTGAAGGTATTGCCATAAAGGACCCTTGTTTATCTCTCTGGCCTCCTAATCCTAACTTTAAAAGTAAACCAGCATTTCTTAATTACCTACCTTCATCCACTCTTTAGAAGGAAGAATCATATGGTAGGATAAAGGAAAATAAGGCAAAAATAATACCTTACCTAATTATGCAAAATACTTAATTTCATAAGCAATTAAGAAACATAGGCTTCTCCATCAAAAAGTTCTGTGAGTGGCATTGAAGAACTGAAGATATATTACCTTAAAGAACTTGTGCTCTTACTAGAGGTATAACTCAAATAAAATCTAAAATAAGAAATGATTTGAAATATATAAACCAACAGAAAAGGAATAAAATGTTTTATAAAGCATTACAGCTGTTCTTTCATCACCATCTTACACAGGTAAGCTTTAGTCTTGAGCTACTTAATGGTGTTTATTGATTTTTAGAAAACAATGAGAATGCAAGAATGCATGCAGTAAGCACTAAACTTTTTATACTTTATGTTCTTTAAATGAAGGTTACATTAGGTCAGTCATTAAATTCCCTTATATAAATCTGCTTTGCTGAACAGTATCAATAATGACAGAAATAGTTTAAGTATGCCATTTATTGTTTAGATTAATACCATTATATTTTACTTGAATGCACTGTAGGGAATAAAAAATAATAGGAATTGATGATTTAAAAGTATATAAAAAAATCTTTTTTTTTTTTTTGTAAAGACAGAGTCTCACTTTATCGCCCTCGGTAGAGTGCCATGGCAACACACAGCTCACAGCAACCTCCAACTCCTGATTCTCCTGTCTCATCCTCCAGACTAGATGGGACTACAGGCGCCTGCCACAACGCCCAGCTATTTTTTCTGTTTTGCAGTTTGGCCGAGGCTGGGTCTGAACCTGCCACCTTCGGTATATGGGGCCGGCAACCTACTCAATGAGCTACAGGCACCGCCTTATAAAACATCTTATTATTAACCTTCCAAGCCATAATATATGCAACATACTGTACTGGAAGCTTTACATGTTATTCATCTAGTATCAAAATATTTCTATATATGAGGAAACTGGGGCACAGATGAAAAACTTGTCTAAGGTCACATCTAGAAAAGGGCAAATTCAGAATCAGACTAAACAAAAGGATTTAAAAAAAAAAAAAAGGATTTAACCAAGAGCCCAGTAACAGTCAGCATGTTACGTCCTCCTAAGTTACTTATTAAAGCACATGAAGTAAAAATATTAATTTAGATAATCTCAGGTTTCTTTCATTTTTAAGATCATAATCATGTGTGAAAATATACCCCTGAAAGAAAATTTTTAAAAGGTTAGTCTTTTGAAAAACAATAGTGGAAAAAATAGACATCTAAATACCAAAAAAATGAATAGACACCTTACACAAAAATTAACTCAAAATACATCACAGACCTAAAGAAAAATTCAAAACCTATAAACTTCTGAAAAGATAAACATAGGAAAAATTTAAGTGGTTTGATAATGACTTTTTAGGTACAACACCAAAAGCACAGACCAGGCATCCTCAAACTTTTTCAACAGGGGGCCAATTCTCTGTCCCGCAAACCATTGGAGAGACGGACTATAGTTTAAAAAAAAAAAAAAAAACTATGAACAAATTCCTACGCACACTGCACATATATCTTATTTTGAAGTAAAAAACAAAACGGGAACAAATACAATTCACACCAACACATGTGGCCTGTAGGCCGTAGTTTGAGGACCCCTGGCATAGACCATGAAAGAAAAATTAAGTTAGGCATCATTAAAATTGAAAACTGCTCTGTGAAAGACACTGTTAATAGAATAAAAAGACAAGCCACAGACTAATATAAAATACCTGCAAAATATATATCTGATAAAGAACTACAGTAGAACCTCATAGCTGACCACCTCCTTCATTTTTAATTTTCATACATCAGACATATACCACATGTACTCAATAGGAGTTCCTTATGTTGACCTTCTCTGTATGTCGATCAGTATGTTACAGTTCCTTGGCTGGTCAACTTATAGAGGCTCTGCTGTAGTATCCAAAATAACAAAGAACTCTTAAAACTCAACAAGAAAACAACTCCAATAAAAAGGGAACAAAAAATCTGAAATGACCTATCACCAGAGAAGATATAAGAAAGCAACCAGGCATCCTCAAACTTTTTAAACAGGGGGCCAATTCACTGTTCCTCAGACTGTTGGAGGGCCAGACTATAGTTTAAAAAAAACAAATAACTATGAACAAATTCCTATGCACACTGCACATATCTTATTTTGAAGTAAAAAACAAAACAGGAACAAATACAATTTACACCAACGCATGTGGCCTGTGGGTCGTAGTTTGAGGACCCCTGATTAATAAACAAATGAAGAGATGCTCAATATCACATGTCACTGGGGAACTTCAAATTAAAACAACAAGATACAACTACACATCTATTAGAAGAGAATGAGCAAAGTCCAAAACACTAACAAAACCAAGGCTGGTGGGAAATGCAAAATTGTACAGCCACTTTGGAAGACAGTTTCCCATAAAGCTAAACATAGTCCTACCATACAATCACACTCAGATTTTTACCCAAGTGAGTTGAAGACATTATGTGCACAAAAAACCTGAATGCTAACATTTATAACAGCTTTATTCAAATTGGCCCAAAAGTGGAAGCAATCAAGATGTCCTTCAATAGGTAAGCTATATTAATGGATTATTACTCACGGATAAAGACACAAGGTATTAAGCCAGAAAAAGCCATACAGAAATATTAAGTATATAGCTAAGTGAAAGAACAAGTCTAAGAAGTCTTCATACTGTATGATTTCAACCATATGACATTTTGGAAAAGACAGAACTCTAATTAAAAGTTCAGTGGTAGCCAGAGGATTGGGGGAGCATTGAATACGTAAAGGATGAAACTTGGGAGCAGTAAAATTATTCTGTATGCTACTATAAGAGTGGATACCTATCATTAGGCATTTGTCAAAACCTAAACAACTGAATTAAAAAGTGCCAATTACAATCAGTAAACTATACATTAGTTAATATGAAGCATCAATACTGGTTCATCAATTTTAACAATGTAGTATACCAATGCAAGATGTTAATAAGGAAAAATATTATGCACCCATAAAGAATGTTAGTAATAAGGAAAACATGGATGAGAAGGGATTATATAGGTACTCTTTGTACTTTCTGTTAACTTTTTCTATAAACTTAAAACTGCTTTAAAAATAGTCTATTAATTTTTTTTTAAAGGTAAGAAAAAAAAAAGACATGATAGCACAATGATTCTAAGTCACTAGAGTATGTATCCTTTGGAAAGCTTTATTCATTACTAAAATTTCAAGAGGATCGAGTGGTTTGGATATATTATTTCTCTTTATACCCAAACCTTTTAAGAATAAAAACAAAACTTCTAAGAGTAGAACCATAGCATGTATGTGTTTATAAGCCTCCCCAGGTGATTCTGTCAACATGAAGCAAAATGGATAGGAACTTTTGAATTTGCTGCTAGAAACTAGATCATAATGCTTTGTGTCCCAATCTACCCAAATGTAAAATGAAGGGTTAAATGTGGAAGAGAGGAACATGAATCAGAATACTGGGGTCAATTTAAAATTTCTTTCTCCTCAACATGAACGTTAAGTTTAAACTAAAATGACTTCTAAACCACATATTTCCCTTATTTAAACCTATTTGTCACAGGCAAACAGAACTTTCGTTGTTTTCAACTAAGGTAATACATAAGACCTGTAACTATAGTCAAACTGTCTTATAAATAAATTCACGATTAAATAAACCAATGTCTTTTCTATCACAATTCTTTCCCCACAAGAACAATAGCATTTAGTCTTCTGCAACTGCTTGAGGTATTCAGAAAGATCATCAAGAGTGTAAATTTAGAATTTCAGATCAGTATAAGGAATCAGATACTCTCAAGAAAGCAATCCAATAGTAGGCTGCTGTTACCTCTCACTGGTAGCAACTGTCTTATATTTCTTAACATTCACGTGAACAAAGATCAGCACACACTAAACTAAATGCCAGCGTGGTTCAATTTCCTTATCTTAAAATTAGTGTTAAGTATCATGCCAAATGTCAAAAGCCTTATTCTAGAAAACTAAAATTTATTATCTATCCTCAGCACTTTAGAACAGAAAACAGTACCTGGGCACCACAGAATATGGCATATAACAAGTATTTTTCAATTAATTTATTCTAGAAATAGTTGCTGAACATTTGCCATACATATGTCAAGCACAATACTGAGCCATGGAATAGAATGCAAAACCTAGCTTACACTCTAGTAGGGAAGACAAAATGATGTGTGAAGTGGTAATAAGTACAATTTTTATAAAATAAAGATGGGGGGTATTTATTGATTAGAAGCAATCACAAGAAAACCTTCTGGAATAATGATGAAAATGTTCTGTACTTAACTTGATCTGGATGCAGTATATTCACCGATCTGTATACTTAAGATTTTATGCAATCTGCTGTATACAAGTTATAGCTACAAGTGTTTTCATAAGCCTGCCAAAGTAACACCTAGAAGACAACCTCATCCAGCTCCAAAGATGATTTCCTCTTGATTACCACAATTATTTACCTTGTACAATACTTTTAGGTACAAGGATCATATATCCTCATAACTAAATAAAATTACAACTTCATAAGCCAATCACTTAGTAAGCACCTACTGATATAGACAAGTTAAGGCAAAAGAAAACCAAACCCCTGCTTCAACTTCCAGTGAAAGATAAAAATAGAATGGTGCTAAAAAGGAGTCCCACAACTTAATCGTGATAAACATAAAATGGGATGCATGTCTTACCAAAAAACACCTACTAGCCATTTAGTACTTCCTTATTTTCCCCCACTAACCCAAAACTCCAAAGTTACTGTTAGAGAGAAACAAAAAGAATGCAAGAACTGTGCACTCAAATTGTTCCATGATCCATACAAGTTTAGAATACAAAGGTTAGCATGATCATAAAGAGCATGTACTCCAGAGACAGACAGCCTGGGTTAAATTCTGGCTCTATTACTTACCAGCAGTATTACTTTAGTCAAGTTTATGTATTTCAGTTCCCTGTTCCTCAGACTCCTTATCTGTAAGGTGGGGATAAAGGATCTTATCTCATAGGGTTGTTTAGAGAAGTAAATGAGTAAATTTATGTACTGTGCTTAAAACAGTGGTTGGCGCATAAAACTCATTAGTGGGTGTTTGATGCTGCTGCTACTACTACCACCACTAGGAATCGTACCGGAATTAGCACCTAGGTACCACAAACAGGCAAATTAACCCAGTAAAGAAACAGTATAGATAGCTCAGAGCTGAAGGCACCAATAACACTCCATTTCTGTTCCCATTTATTCCCAGACTCAGTACTTCTAGAATGATTTTGTCCTGTAAGAAATGATGCATCAACTTAGTACAGTTCACACAAATTGTTACTTATACATTCACAATGTAGAACAGATCATTTGATGCCTAACTGATGACACAAAAATAGTCAATAAAAGATAATCAAATTTCCAGAAGAGAACAAAAAAAATGCCTACATAAAGAAGGGAAAGTTAGTAGTTAAGGCCAATCAAGTTCCCTTTTCAATGGACTTTGCTAGATAAGTCTCACTTTGACTGATATCCAGCCCCTCCAAAAGGTATCTTTGTGTACGCCTCTTCACTTTTTATAGTTGACAATTCAATCAATAATTTAACCAATATCTGTATGGATCTAGCATTTCCCTGGATATAATCAGAGCATATAAAAGTTGTTTGAGACATAACTGTTCTGACAGACTAGATAGAAAGACTACCAGAAAGGCAATCTACTCATTCAGTCAACAAATATTCTGGAGAAGTATTCAGTGAGCCTGGCTCGAGGCCTGGGCCCTAATTGGTTTTAAAATCTATTTTCAATCAATCTATTGGATAAAACTCCTCAATGGGTATGTTAAGTACTCTGGTATGAAGGAAGAAAGAAGGAATAACCTGAAGGAATAAGTCCTGTCTGAGGACTTCCCAGTAACTTAACATCTGTGCTACATTTTGAGAGAGTTAAGTTTATTAGGGAGAGAAAAGAGAGTATTTCACACACAAAAGTAAATCATTATTTCAGAGTAAATTATTTATTTCAGAGGCAAAAATAAATACCAGAGAAAGAGATCAAGATGGCTTCTAAACAAGAAAATAAATCCAGAAGTAAGGAGGAATATCATGCCGTGACAAAGGACTTAAACTTTATTCTATAAAGAATGAGTAGTAAATAAAAGATTAATAGAGGAAGATGTATGATCAGACTTCTGAATGTTTCCCTAGGGTAGGGCAGAAGAGTAGACAAGATTAGGGACATAAAATCAGTAACAAGCCAAGGGTAGACAAACCTTTTCCATGAAGGGTCAGACAGTAAATGTTTCAGGCTTTGCAAGCCATACAGTCTCTGTCACAACATACAATTCTGCCTTTTTAGCATAAAAACAATAGACAATGAATATGAAAGCTAATGAATGAGCAAGACTGGTGCTTTAGTCCATTGTGTGTCTATAACAGAATACTTGAGACTGGGTAATTTATAAAGAAAAGGGGTATAATTTAGTTCACAATTTTGCAGGCTGGGAAGTTCAAGAGGAGGGTCCTAGCTTCTGCTAAGAGCTACATCATAACATGGTGGAAGGTCAAAAGGGAAGCAGACATGTGCAAAGGCAAAACCGAGGGGGGCATCCTGGCTTTGTAATAATCCACTCTAAGAACTAACCTACTCCATGAATTAATCCAACCTCGCCAAAGCAAAAACTCAATACAGCAAGAAGAGCATCGAGCTGTTTGAGGGACGCAACTACCACACTGAGGATCAAATATTAATGTGAGTTTTGGTGAGGACAAACGAACCATATCCAAACCACAGATGCTGTGTTCTAATAAAACTTAACTTACAAAAATAGGTAACTAGTCATATTTCGCCATATTTTCTTGTTCGGAAAGCATCTTGATCTCTCACGGTTTGTGAATCTCTGGTCTTGGCAAAGAGTAAAAAGTACTAAACTAAAGGGTATAGAAACAAAGCTATTGAAATGGAGAGGAATATATGCTGGAAATATGTAAGGGGTAGACTTGAATGACATGAAGTAAAGAACTAGTTAAGTGTAAGAAAGAAACAACAGTAATTCCTGGGAATGAAGTCAAAGATCTCTATGGATAATGGCACCATTCACCCAGACAGAGAAAAGAAAAGAGGACAATACTGAGGTCTCATTTTGTTTAGGGAAGGAGAGAGGGTGAACAGAGAAAATTAATTTAGTATTAACCTGTTCCCTTTAAGGTGCTTGTAGAACATGTAGGTGGTATAATAATTCCAGCAGGTCTGGAATTCTGAGGAGATCTGGGTTAGATAGAAGTCTAAATTTGGTCACAGAAGTGTAAGCCACTACATGAACCCCTATGTTTTTTACAATCCTCTCCCTTAATTAACTACTTGAACCTTTGAGTTGTTTCTCAGAAAAGATGAACTGAACTCCTGGCCTCAACCCCTCAAAGTGCTGGGAAGTGATGAATTTTCTAGAAGAGTATTGAGATTCTGAAACACTCAGGGCAGACTCCCTAACACCAAAGATTCACCATCCCCCATAACCTGCCCCCAATACAAGCAGGCCCTGGTGAGATAAGCTGCAGTGTGCCCCAAGGCACATGGCTCCCTCCTTTAAAAGTTCAAGGTCACCCTAGTCTGGGAGGAAGATTTGAGGCAGCTTCTCAAATGTTCTCCCAACACTTCCTTGGCATCTTCATTGTCTCAATTATTGACTTTTGTGCAAAGAGCAACTAGAACTAGACCATACACCAAAACCTTGTGGTTATGACAACATAGTAGTTAAAAATCACCCAGGGTAAAGGAAAGTAGGTGTCCTAAGAACAGAGTGCTGAGGTCAACATATAAACATTTAAGTGGAGGTAACTATGGGCACAAGAAAATGCTCAGCATCCAACAAGCTTGAGAGGAATAGTTGCAGAAGAGTGGAAGGGGGGGTCACTGTACTAAATTACACTATAGGATACAGTCTTTGTTAGGAAGAAATTAGCATGCCAAACACTGAACAGCTCAGCAGGATTTGTGACACTTTAGGCATAAACAACATACATAGATGCACAGTGGTTAAAAACAAATGACAACTCCGAACAGGTAAATCTATAGAGCCACAAAGCAGATAGTTGGTTACCAAGAGATTGGAGAAATCTGCTTAATGGATACAGAGTTTTCCTTTGGAGTGATAAAAATATTTTGGAATGTGATAAAGGCAATGATTGTACATTGAGAATATACTAAATGTCACTACATTGTATACTTTTAAATCAGTTCATGTTTTCATTATGTCAATTTCACCTAAAATGACAAGGAAAGTTTTTACAAAATGACAAAGAGAAAAACCAGTGGACAAGCTAGAGAACAGAATACCCAATAAATAGGCTAGTTTACAAGAAATCAGATTATCAAAAGTCTTCATAGAGAGGCAGTATATTGTAATCAGATTATAATAGGCAACAGGACAATTTTAGGCATCTCTTTCCTAGTTTTAACTAGAATAGGACATACCTCAACTATTTAATTAGGGAAACTGGGCCAGGCAGGTAGCTCACACCTATAATCCTAGCACTCTGGAAGGTAGAGGTGAGAGATCACTTGAGGCCCGGAGTTGAAGACCATCCTGGGCAAAAGAGTGAGATCCCTCAGCTCTTTAAAAAAAAAAAAAAAATAAGCCTGGTGTGGGGTCCCACACCTATAGATCCAGCTTCTCAGGAGACTGAGGCAGGAGGAACACTTCAGCACAGGAGTCTGAAGTTGCAGTGAGCTATGATGATGCCACTGTACTCTAGCCTGAGCAACAGAATAAGACCCTGACTCAAAAAATAATAATAATAAAAATGTAACTTGGGAACCTAATTCAAACCATGTAAGAAAGCTGTAACTATGAAAGAAATAGGATAAAATAGGTGCTAAAGATATAGCATACCCACTCAGAGCTGACCAGCACTTTATCATTAAGGGTTTAAATTTTTTAAATATATATATATATATATAATTAGGTAATTGTAAAAAGCACTATCTACACAAGACTGGTTCCATTTTTTCATGTGTCCCTGTAATCTATCAATGTGGCTTAATAGTCTTTCTTCACCTCCTGAATTTGAACTGGCCTGATGACTTGCTTTGGCCAACAGACGGCAGTGAAAGTAACATTAAATCAATTCTGAGACTGGGTCTCAAAAACCCTTGCATGCTTTCACTCCTCTCTTGGAAATCTGCTCAACCATCATGAAACAAGCCCATGCCAGCCAGTTAGATATCTAGAGACAACTGGCTCAGTTATCCTATTACTTCAGCTGACACCCAGCCAACCATCAGATATGTGAGTTAAGCCAACCATCAGATATGTGAGTGAAACCATGCTAGACCAACCTCAACCAATCTACTAGCTACACCATCAAACATATGGGCAAGTTCATACAAGATCACTTAAGTCTGGTTCACATTAGCAGAACTACTCAGCTGATCCCAAGACTCAGCAATAATAAATTGTAGTTGTTTTAAGAAGTCTTCTATTAGTCCGTTATGTATTGATAACTAACTTATACTAACTTATAGTTAATGATAACAGTGATAATCAGAAAACACCATTAATCTGGCATAAAGGCTAGATTTGTGTCATCGAGTGCTGATTTATTCGGTGTTTTATAAATATACACCTACATCTTTAGAAAGGAAAAGAAAACCTTACTATTAAATTCCTACGTGAAAAACAAGACTTTGGGATTGGGAATCTGACAAAACAATCTAGTAAACCATCACCCCTCTTTTTCCTAAAATTATAGCATCTCAAAAACTACTAAAAATATACAATCGGTCTCCAAGTTACAAACATCCAACTACATACAACTCATACTTACCAATGGAGGCTGTAACAGGCAAATGCACCTATCCCAACTTACATATAAATTCAACTTAAGAACAAACCTAGAGAACCAGTCTGAGGACTGACTGTAATTACAATTTCTGGTAACATGATGTATCTTTGGAAAACAACTATCACATTACAGTAACTGACTCCTCTTAGAAGGGAATTATTTTCATGGCTAACTTAAATTGGAGTTTTAGATAATTTTTTTGCTTTCGTTTAAGTAAGGGGAGCTTCTAGGAGTTTCTAAATTATCCAGGTGCTACAACTTCAAATTTTTAAAAGCACTATACCATAAGAGCAATTTTTTAATACAAGAGAATCAAATCTTGCTTCAAAGAGTCAAAAAAAAATAAGCCCTATTAACTCAATACCTCCCGCAAATAGTACAGTAGCTTCCCAAACTGACAGGCATCCAATATATTTAAACAGATCACAGAGATTCCATCTATTCTTTTCTATGAAGAACAATCTAGTCACTAACTTATCACCATCATGCCAATAAGCTTCTACCGATTGCTAGGAAAGTAATTTTGTACACAAGGCAAGAACCCAGAAACTCATGATTCATTTGGTATGACTGCAGGCATGGAAAGACTTATAAATAAGAAGTACTTTTTAAAAAAGCAATGAAACCTTTAAAAATTTGTTAAATGGTTCCTAAATGATCTTTTTACTAAACCAGTTATCCACAAAAATCAAAACTGTATTGTGGCATTTAAAAATCAGTGAAAATTCCTGTGAGGGTTTAGCAGCATTAAACTTTAAATACCTTTAACACATTCTGAGAACTTTACAGAAATAATCTGGTTTACTGTTTTTAAACAAACTTAAATGTTCCTCTCCATTACAAAGGAGATTGTAGATGTTAGAGAAGTTCAACACAGAGGGCTACCCTACAAATCAGGATTTTCCATCCATTAATATTTTACTATACCAAAAAGGTACAGATTCTCAATAGGAATTAGACAGAAGGAAGAAATAACAAAATGATGGCTATCAGATATCTTTCATGGTGGCCCACTTGCCCTTGGGCCCCATGTTGCTCTTATGAGATCTTTTTTGCTTATCGATGGTGCTGGATATCACAAAAAGTATGCAAAGATCATTTTTTTTGGTTTGTTTTTTGTTTGTTAATCAGCTTACATTAGTGTTTGTATATTTAATGTGTGGCCCAAGACAATTCATTCTTCCAATATGCAGCAAAGGGAACAAAAAGATTGGACACACTGTATAACTTAATTTCATTTTCTCTTTGTTAAGAGCACAAGTTTCACATTAAAAAGGTGAGTGCAGGCTTTCTCAGACCATGGTACAAACCCTAATTTCCTGACCTCCAAGTACTAACCTGGGTTAAATTACAAGTTACCCAGTAGTTCTGATACTAAGACTACAAAAATTCAAGGACCTCATCAGGTTATGTTAATTTCCTGTCCTAAAATAGCTAGTCTACAAAATCCCCTACTTTCTGCCCCCTACAAATACTGTGTAATTCTAGGTCATCTTTTACCCCCTCTCTCATTTTTAAATACTTTAACCTTCCTTAAACAGCTGTAACAAACAGCCACCCTACCTCACAAAATATACCTCTTTGTTAATATATGCTACAAATTCTCAGCACTCTCCTAGACACACACAATCTGCAGTAGGACTCTATCTGAATCTATTCCCTTTTCAAATATAGTAACATCTCTGTAATCAAGACGACTTCCAGAAACATCAAACCTGTAAAGTTAAAATCGTGGAGACAGGAAGAAAATAATTATTAACACCTAACATTTACTGAATAAGTACCTAATTGTGCCGAGCCTTTTTCTTTTTTTCTTTTTATGAGACAGTCTCCCTTAGGTGCCCTGGATAGAGCACGGTGGCATCACAGCTCACAGCAACCTCCAAATCTTGGGCTTAAGCAATTCTCTTGCCTCTGCCTTCCCAGTAGTTGGGACTACAGGTGCCCTCCACAACGCCTAGCTATTTTTAGAGACAGGTCTCACTGTGGCTCAGGCTGGTCTCCAACGCCTGAGCTCAGGCAATCCACTGGCGTCAGCCTCCTAGAGTGCTAGGATTACAGGCGTTAGCCACTGCACCCTTTCTGCTAAGCCTTTTTTCAATTATTACACATTTTAACCTCATCAATCCTGTGAGTTAGGTACTATTATTATCACTACTTAAAAGACCAAGGAAGTTAATTTTTTTAAGTAAATCATTTGTTCAAGGTAAGAGTAGTAAGTATTGGAGCTGGAATTTTAAAACAATCTAACTATATAGAGCTCTACAATCTTAAGTGAAAAAGCAGTAGAAAACTACATAAATCACACAGACCATACTTACAATAGACTAATTCAAATCGGTAATTTCATTCAGAACACAATTCTTACAATTTCACAGTATGAATTTCCCAGTTTACTGTTACTTAACACATTTGTAGGAACAGGTGCTAGGACCAATCACATTAATGAGTTGGGAGGAGAAGGACACAAACAAAGAAAAGATGAAAATAATTATTAAAAGGCTACTATAGGATTACATTAGACAGCTATAAGTTATTGTACTTTCGACTACAGCTGTTTCTATATTCTTCAACAAGAAGAGGAATAAATAATATTCATGACAACTAAAGTTATAAAAAGGTATCAATAAGATATTCAGCATTACATAAAATGTACATTTTAAAACAATTTTTACAAAGGAATAAAAAGCTTGAAAAACGTTTCTCTAGAAAGTTCAAAATGATAAATTTCCCAATCTCTCATTCTCTCCTGTTTTCTATCTTAAAGCATAAACATTTTAAATTCCTGTTTAACTGGCACTCCTCCAGGTACAGATGCGAACTTCTCAAAGAGCAGTTAACACTCATTAAGTTCCAGCTCCTGATCTGTGTTCTCCATTTCTTCAGCTTCTACATCCAACTTCCCACTTAACTTGCTTTTGCCAAAGTCATCAATGCTTCTTTATTCCTATGTCTGCTGAACAATTTTCAGGTCTTATTTGTCCTTTAAATAGGAGTTAGCATTTCAGATTTTTCTCTCCATCCTTCTTTCTTAAAACTCTGGTGAGTTGCCATCTATGTCACCAAACTCTTTAGTTTCTCTTTTCTGATTACTTTTTGCTGGATTCTTTTTCCTCTCTTCTTCAACAGTTGAAGAATTCCTGGCCTTCTTCTCTTGCTAAAAATTCTCAAAAGATGATCTTAATCTCCATCCAACATCTTACACTAAACCAATACATCTTTAGTGCACACAAATCTCCAAGCAACTCACCAAATGTCTCCCACATATCTCTACCTGAGAATTTCTTTGGCTTCTCAAACTCAATACTCAAATTGTGAGTATACCCACAATTGAACTCATCTTGGAAAACAAGCATAGGGCCTTGGAAAGTATAGTATGTGCTAAGAATTTTGTTTTATTGGGTGTGGGGTATGTTCCATATTATGATAAACATCGTTATACACCTGGTTGTCCAAGACAAATAGCTGGGAGTCATTCTTCATGCCTCCTTACTTTTGACCCAAACAGCCAAATAAATCACCAAGTACTTAAAGGAAGATCGCACAACCTTCATCTTTTCAAATCAACTCCCTTCTCTTCACTACTCCCCCATCATTTCTCATCAATACCTTGCTCAGGCTCTCCCATAATATTTGTAATTGCTTGTGTCTTGAATAATACTTCTTATATAACATGTGAACATAGGGAAAACCTTGGTCCTTATATATCTAAAGTACCTTGGAAAACACAAAGAGCTGCCAATAAAAAGAAGCTAAGCACCACATCAAAAGAAATACAATATACTAACAATGAAGCAAGTGTTTATGTATAGTCAACTTCCTAGCATTTTCAGCATAGAAAAACTTCCATCACAGTACAGCAGTAACAGTATATCAGCAGCACTTTGCATATTCAAAGTAATAAAATATTCTTGTTTATGATTCAATGTACATTTTAAATTTCCTACAATACTTATGTATCACTTCCTTAATGAGGGATGAAACAGTATTTTTTAGAGCAAAATGCCACAATCAACATGAGTTTAAAATCTTTTGAGTTTTTAGTACAATATGTTGTAAAACTGGGAATTCGGGTTGGGAAACACAATAGTAAAATAAGAGAATATATCAAACTAAAGATAAAACATTAAGCAAACACTACTAAAACTCCTGTTTTCAGTTATCAGTTAGCTTACCCAGTAACAAGGGAAAAGGAAGACACTGGACACATCTAGAGTTTAAGATGTCAGTCAAAAATCTGCGTAAAAATTGACCTTTTAACAACAAAAGATACTGACTAATGGGCAACCAGGCAGAACAGAAGGGGTGAAATTAGAAAATTTACACTACAATTTATTCCAGATTTCAATTCAGCCATAAAAATACAAGAGGAAAAACTATGTGAGTGAACAGATTTATTCATATCAGCAATTCTCTAAGGGGAGTTCAGGGATCTCTGTGCCATTTTAGGATACACAAAGTCAAAATTATTTTCATCATAATAATATCATTTGCCGTTTTTCACTCTCATTCTCTCATGAGTATAAAAATTAAGTTTTTCCAGACACCACAAGTCATATTATATCACAACAGATTAAATGTAGAGGGAACCACAGGATCCAGTTTATCTTCTAATAAGCCAAAGAGATTAGCAAAAATGAATTATTTTTTTATGGAAGATATATTTTTTTCATCAAAAATACAGGGTGATCATAAAGTTCGTGTGCAATCAAACTGCACACAAATTTTATGGCCAGCCTGTATTTATATTGACATGTAAATGACTTTTTTTTTTTTTTTTTTTTTTTTTGGTGTTTTTGGGTGGGGTTGGGTTTGAACCTGCCACCTCTGGCATATGGGGCGCCCTACTCCTCTGAGCCACAGGCGCCACCCGACTATTTCTTAATAAATTAATATTTTCTAAATTTCTCAGTATAAATCTTTAATATAGATAATTTAATATCTAGATAATTTAAATATCTACATGTAACCTACATAAATAAAAGCTTGGGGGGGGACCAGGTGAGGCCGAAGTGGGTAGACTACTTGAGTTTAAGACCAGCCTCAGCAAAAGCAAGACCCTGTCTCTACTAAAAATAGAAAAACTGAGGCTAGAGGATGGCTTGAGCTCAAGAGTTGATAGTTGCTGTGAGCTATAACGCCATTGTACTCTACCCAGAGCAACAGCTTGAGACTCTGTCTCAAAAAAAAAAACAAAAAACTATATGGGGTTCTCAATAGTTTTTAGGGATATAAAGGGGTCCCAAGAGCAAGAAGTTTGAGAACTGTTGATTTACAGTTTGAGGAGCAAACTTCTCTTTACCTGATTCAAAGCCAGAGAACTGATAAATGTATTAATATAACTATTTTAAATTTCTATACATCCAAAAATAAACATAAATAAAATTATGAGAAAAAATAATCAGTTTGGAGAGAAAGTACTTGGAACAAACAACAATATAAACACAACAGTCATACATGAAGAGCTCTTTCACATCATTAAGAAAAAAACAAATCATCCTTCCTCTCTCCTCAAAAAAATAGAAATGAGAACATGAAAAACACTAATGGAAAAACAGCATAATACACAAGGGGTCAATATGCTGGTAGAAAAATAACACTCAAATTTATTAGTAGTCAAAACAAAGTAAATTACAACCAATCGAAGCAACAATGTTTTTAAATTATAATATCTAATTCAGTAAGAATGCAGGAAAACAGGTGGCCATACAAATTACTATTAGAAACATGCATTGTTATAATCCCTCTAGAAGGCAATCCAGAAAAGGGAACCAAAACTCTTAAAATTATATACACTCCTTAACCAACCAACTCTATCCTATTGAGAAAAGAGCGTATGTGAAGTTCTGCTACAAGAATATTCACTAAAGCATTATGTATAATTATGTAAAATAGCAAGAAAGGAATAGTTTTAATACATTGTAGCATTCTATCCCATCAATCAGTTATTAATGACTTTAAATGTTATCATTTATGTGGAAAGACATTCTTGATATATTACATTTTAAAAAGGCAATTAACAATTTTTGATGACTTATTTCTATAAAAGATAATAAATCTATGTGCAAACCACTAGGCTACATCTGGAAATTTTACATTTAAATCTTCAAAATCCTACCATGTAGACTGATCCATCTAAAACTCAGTTCTCTCATGCAAAACTGTAGTAAGAGATTTTCCCCAAACCATGAAAACACCAAATCATTAAAACATTTATTAAATGGTAGAGCTGAGATCTGACTCCAGGTTTCATAGACTTTGAAGTCCAAACTATAAATACCACCCATACACAAAACAGTTAACAGTGATCAACCAAAATATCTCTCTCCCCATTCCAGCTAATATTTTTCTTTCTCTTTTTTCTTTTCTCCTATCTTCTGTATTTTTTCTACAGTGAACATATTTTACAGTTTTAATAAGGAAAAAAGGAGTATTTTTTTTAAATACTCTGGCTCAAAAGCCAGAGATTCAATTTGGGGGGGAAAATGGAGCACAGTTTTCAAATTCAAAATATCTTATTATCTAACATTACTACAGACAAAATATCTATCAGCTTCCTTTGATGAGGGCCGGGTTTGAACCCGCCACCTCCGGTATATGGGGCCCATGCCCTACTCCTTTGAGCCACAGGCACTGCCCTATATCAGATTCCTTTGAAAACTGTTCCAAAAAGTTAAGATACTTTAGCATCAAAAAAAAAAAAAAACCAGGCAGCGCCTGTGGCTCATCGAGTAGGGCACAGGCCCCATATACTGAAGGTGGTGAGTTCAAACCTGGCCTCAGCCAAACTGCAAAAACAGAAAAATAGCCGGGAGTTGTGGCGGACACCTGTAGTCCCAGCTACTCAGGAGGCTCAGGCAAGAGAATCGCCTAAGCCCAGGAGATGGAGGTTGCTGTGAGCATGTGACTCCACAGTACTCTACCAAGGGTGATAAAGTGAGACTCTGTCTCTACCAAAAAAAAAAGAAAAACCAACAACAATAAGAAAACCCAGTTTAAAATCCACAACTTAGATAATTAATAAATTATCTAACACAGAGGTTCTCAATCTGTGGGACATAATCCCTTGGGGGTGGAATGACCCTTTCACAGGGGTCGCCTAAGACCACCCTGCGTATCAGATATTTACATTCGATTCGTAACAGTAGCAAAATTATAGTTATGAAGTAGCAATGAAAATAATTTTAAGGCTGGGGGTCACTACAACATGAGGAACTGTATTAAAGGATCGTGGCATTAGGAAGGTTGAGAACCATGTCTCTAAACTCAATTTTCTTATTTGTAAAATATAGGTCTCTCTCTGCAAAATCTGTGAAATTTGTAAAATGCATGTCTCTCATGATTGTTATGAGGATTATGCTAAAAGAATAATGCGGCTTGGTGCCTATGGCTCAATGGGCTAAGGCGCCAGCCACGTACACCTGAGCTGGCGCGGGTTCGAATCCAGCCTGGGTCCACCAAAACGACGACGGCTGCAACCAAAAAATGGCCGGGCATTGTGGCCGGCGCCTGTAGTCCCAGCTACT
>CAUYON010066770.1:0-23026 GCA_963573935.1 Arctocebus calabarensis | reverse complement strand
TAATACATCCATTTTGGAAAGATGTTTGGAGAATACTCAAAGATCTAAAAATAGACTTGCCATTTGACCCTATAATTCCTTTACTTGGTATATACCCAGATGACCAAAAATCACAGTACAACAAAGATATCTGTACCAGATTGTTTATTGCAGCCCAATTAATAATTACTAAGTCATGGAAGAAGCCCAAGAGCCCATCGATCCACGAATGGATTAATAAACTGTGGTACCATGTATACCATTCAATATTATGCACCCTTAGAGAAAGATGGTGACTATTCCTATTTCATATTTACATGGATGGAGCTGGAACATGTTATCCTTAGCAAAGTATCTCTAGAATGGAAGAAAAAGTATCCAATGTATACACCCCTAATATGAGGCAAATTCTTTATCTTTCAAGTGAAGGCTACAACCTATTTATTGCACAGGAAGACGGGGAAAGGGGAGAGGGAGGGAAGTGGAGGGAGAGGATGGGGGCAGATAGGACAAAGGTTGAGATCACACTTGTGGTACATATTTGAAGGGACAGGAGACAACTTCTAAATACGGATCAAAAATGTTTTCACATAGCAAATGAGAAAATCTCATGAATGTTATGTCAATCAGGTTGATGAAAATATCTCAGATTGTATGTGAAACCCGCACAGTGTACCCCATGATTGAACTAATGTACACAGCTATGATTCAATAAAAAAATAAATAAATAAAAAATAATACATCATTTTATATGGAATCAGAAAAAACCTCAAACAGCCAAGACATTACTCAGAAACAAAAACAAAGCAGGAGGAATTATGCTATCAGACCTCAGACTGTACTACAAATCGATGGTGATCAAAACAGCATCATACTGACACAAAAACAAGAGAGGTAGATGTATGGGACAGAATAGGGAACCAAGAGATGAACCCAGCTACTTACTGTTATTTGATCTTTGACAAACCAATTAAAAACATTCAGTGGATAAAAGATTCCCTAGTTAACAAATGGTGCTGAGTGAACTGGCTGGCAACCTGTAGAAGACTGAAACTGACCCACACCTTTCACCTTTAACTAAGATAGACTCTCACTGGATTAAAGATTTAAACTTAAGACATGAAACTATAAAAATCCTAGAAGAAAGTGCAGGGAAAACTCTTGAAGGAATCGGCCTGGGTAAATATTTTATGAGAAGGACCCCCCCCGGGCTATTGAAGCAGCATCAAAAATAAACTACTGGGACCCGATCAAACTAAAAAGCTTCTGCACAGCCAAGAACACAGTAAGTAAAGCAAGCAGACAGCCCTCAGAATGGGAGAAAATATTTGCAGGTTATGTCTCTGACAAACATTTAATACCTAGAATACACAGAGAACTCAAATGTATAAGCAAGAACAGAACTAGTGAGCCTATCTCAGGGTGGGCAAAGGACCTGAAGAGAAACACCTCTGAAGATGACAGGTGCACACCTACAGACACATAAGAAAATGTTCATCATCCTTAATCATCAGAGAAATGCAAATCAAAGCTACTTTGAGATATCATCTAACTCCAGTAAGATTAGCCCACATCACAAAATCCCCAAAATGGAGATTGTTGGCATGGATGTGGAGAAACGGGAACACTTTTACATTGCTGGTGGGAATGCAAATTAATATGGTCCTTTTGGAAAGATGTTTGGAGAATACTTAGAGATCTAAAAATAAAACTGCAATTCGATCCTATAATTCCCCTACTAGCTATATATCCAGAAGACAAAAAAATCACATTATAACAAAGGTATCTGTATAAGAATGTTTATTGCAGCCCAGTTCATAATTGCTAAGTCATGGAAAAAGCCCAAGTGCCCATCGATCCACGAATGGATTAATAAATTGTGCTATATGTACACCATAGAATATTATGCAGCCTTAAAGAAAGATGGAGACTTTACCTCTTTCATGTTTACATGGGTGGAGCTGGAAAATATTCTTTTAAGCAAAGTATCTCAAGAATGGAAGAAAAAGTATCCAATGTCCTTAGCCCTACTATGAAACTAATTTATAGCTTCCATATTAAAGCTATAACCCAATTATAGCACAAGAATATAGGGAAAGGGTCAAGACAGGGGAGGGGTGGAGAGTGAGTAATTGGTGGGACCACACCTATGGTGCTTCTTAGAAGCGTATAGGTGAAACTTACTAAATGTGAAATATAAATGTCTGAACACAATAACTAAGAAAATGTCATGAAGGCTATGTTAACCAGTTCAATGAAAATATTTAAAATTTTATACAAAACCAGCACATTGTACCCCATGATTGCATTAATGTACACAGCTACGATTTAATATAAAAAAAGAAAAAATAAATGAGAAACTCAAGATTATAACTTCCTATTTTTTAGTCCTTTATAATGCTGCACACACACACACACAGAGGAACAGTGTATGTACAACTCACTTTCTGATGTTAAAATAATTATTTTCTATCCTCACTAACCAGATGTTTGATTGCTTTCGAACAGGTTGGAGTATATTATATTATGTTCCAAGAAAAGTTACTGTTCACACACTCAAATTATTTTAATTCATATTGAGTAATATTGTGAAATAAGATTGATGTCAATCATTTCACCAAATAAATGTTTATTTGGAAGTTCTTACTAGCCTTTCAGTAGCAAATCCAATAATAGTATTTTACTCTTTTAGAAGGAATTTCCCAGGTTTTCTGTGTGCCCTTGTCAAGAGTCTGAGAGAGACAGAGAGAAGTAAAATAATTCTTATCTTTGCTCTGCACACACAAAAAAATTCAATTAAATTAATTTCTCCTTTTAGGAAGTTCCAATTTGTCTTTTTTGGTCTGTGTGACTTCAAATAAATGGTTTATGGCATAGTGTTTACACTTCAATATATAAATTTGTTATGGCTCTAATTTAGAAGTAATAGAGCATAAGATCCATAGATATCATTTATATTATTTTTATGGGTTGTATAAATATATGAGAGTCAAAATCTGACTTTAGGCTTTCCAGAACTATTCAACCAATAGGAATAGACTGAAATTCTTGATTGACACAAACACAGAAGAAATGCAATACATAGCAAAATGATGTCTTAGGCAATTATTCAAAACATTTTATACTGATCAGTTTTAAAAAATAATATTAAAGTATATATTTCTAAGATGTGTTCTAGTTTTTCTCCACCATACTAAAAATTTAAGTTATAAAATATAAATTGACTCCTCAATCACAATGTAGCAATAACATTATATACAATCACTTGGCTGGTAAATGATGATTTAATTATATCTTTTGATTAATAATTTTATTCTATATACGTTTTCTTGACTTCTATATATCAACTCAGATGCTTTTTTGTTTTTATTTATTTTATTAAGTTTGATATGTGCCTTCTAGAGTTCAAATTTTATTTGTGAGATGCATTTCATGAACAAAGTATTTGGCAAAGCATAATGAAAGTATTACATTGGAAACTACACAAATTAAGCATTTAGAAATAAGAGAAATGAAGGACAAGAGTCAAGATCCTTTCCCTTATTTACATAAATACTCGGAAACTCTGGCTATCTTATTCCTATATTTTGCCTTTTAAGAAGGATCATTTTAAACTTGTTTACTTGTCTGCTTTTTAATTTTCCTCTTCAGAAGGTGCACCTTTAATCTGTTATTTTCATCAGGTGTTGCAAGCTTACTTGGTATCTAGTGAATTTTCTACTTGAGACCTCAAACAATTTGATGCCATGCTATATACATTTTGTGGTGTGGTTGTCCAAAATGAGTATAGTTTAAGGATGGTGTTTGGACCTGTGGGGAGAATATTGGAATGTCGCTCTTGAGATACACAAGTCATACCACATGAATACTCATTACACACCTTCTTCAATTCACATGCACTCCCAGTCCTGTCAGCCCTTTACTTGCTCCTTCCTGCCATTAATTGTATTCCTGTATGAGTTAGTGACATGATTGTCACTCCATTATCTTTACAATATTCTCAGCTACCTTTCTCCTTTATATTTTTGCTTCATTTCCCTGGCAAAAAGCCAGTCTTGACAGACTATCACATGTGCTTATACAGGTCAGTCAGAGGTGATGCCGTTTAAACTACAATATGAATGTGTCTCTGTAGGGTAGCTCAATGCACAACTTGCATTGTCATTTTATGTAGCCATTACTGGGTCTAACTCAGTATTCCTTATACTATCTTCTAATTGCTGAATATAAGATAAAACTCACACCACAATACAAACTGCTGCAATATAGATTTGCATTATCCAACCTAAACTTAGTCATAATGCTACCAAGCAATCCGTTTTTCCTTCATTAATTTTCTCTTCCGTTTTTCACAGCAACTGTCATCCATGCTACCCCATTTTTGCATTGTTATTTCCCTTCCTTTGATTAGGTAAATGTGAATTCTTTCTCATTGAGAAAATGCAAGAAAGATATACCGTTAAGGTGTTGCCATGAGTTCTACAATATTATCTGTATATTTTTCTCCTCCTCAAATTTTAGGATGAAAGCAGTATCCTGCATCCTTTGTAACAATAATTTTTCCACCTATAAACAGCTTCTTATTCCCTTCCTCATTGTCAATAACCTAACTTTATTTATCCTCCATGCTTGACCTTTAACCTCTTTTATACTGGCTCCTTCTTGTCATCATTCATGTCTTCTTAGGCTTCTTTTCACGTTAAAGAAAAAAAAAACAAGCAAACAGAAAAACCTTCACACACTCCATACATTTCATATTTTTAATAACAAAACTGTATGAATGGATTATCTAGTCTCATGAGTTTCACTATTAAAATCTCATCTCCTTCTTACCCCTATTAACCCCTGGCTTTAGCCACTTCTAGGGCATTGCTTGTGCAAAAGTCTCCTGGAAATTCTTTGTTGTAAGCCTAATGGATACTACTTTATATTAACCTTGTCTGACTTCCCCGTTGGATTTGTTGACGTTGATCATTCTCCTATTCTTACGTTGCCTTCTTTAGATTCTATATCACTTTTTTCTAGTTGTAATCCATTAGCTGCTTTAATCACTTTCCTTAAGGGGTTCTTTATTTTCTTTCTGCCTGTTTGGCTGAAGAGAGCTCAGAAATGAAATGTGCCAATTGAGCAACCAGCCATCCAACAACTGTTAGGATACACCGTGCACTACTGGACATTCTTTGGTTTCTTACTGATCAAAATGATTCACCTAAGTTGGTTTCAGTTCTCACTATGTGTACAAATTATTTCAGGCGCAATTTTGGGAAATATTGAGAAGAGTATGATGCTTACATACTCAAGTCCAGGAACAAAACAGTAACATGTGCCACCAAGTTTTATTTGTAAAATGAACAAAGCCTACAGACCTAATTCTCACCAAAGTAACATCCTGCTTTAACACCTATACTTGTTCTAATTTGAATGATTAAGTGCGATTGCATTCACAAATTTCTTATAAGTTCTCTTTTTTTTTTTCTGCACCCGTTTTCTGAGTTTATCTTGCCCATGTCCATTCCTTCAATACAATGATGATGCCCAAACCTTTAGCTCCCGCCTACATATACATTCGCAGTTATAAAGGCACATACACTCAAATAGACATGTTCACGTGAATGCTCCCTAGATTCACTCAACAAGGTCCAAATTAAACTTCTTCAACTCTTAAACCTCCCAGTTACTATGTTCCATTGTGACGCTGATCACATCCATGGAAACCCTGACTTCTTTTTCTTCCCCATTCTTCCTTCAAAATAGTTCATCAAGCAGTTATTCTTCCTGTTACTATCTTTATAATAGGTCCCTTATTTTTGTCCACAGTTTCTACTGTCTTTGTTTATCTTGTTTCAGCCTCAATTGTTCCAAGAGTTTTCTCTACCTCCAGTGCAGACCCCATTTTTCTCCCCTTGTCAGCCATTTAATCAGCATTTTAATAAGGTTCTTTATTCCTCAGTTTCTTAGACTTGCCACACTGAATAGTGTGTCTCATCCCCAGACCTTTGTTGTTTCTTATAACAGGAACACTATTAACCACTACCTCCTCTATTGCTTATTCTAGCTAATGACTTGACATTCGTCATAGCGCACATTTTCTGGGAAGTTTTTCTTGAATCTCAACGTATGCTTAAGACATTTTCCCATAACATTTTTCTCCTTTATAGCACTGAGAACCACAATTTTAATTGTTTAATTGCTGAATTTTCTACTTCTTTCAGATTAAGTATGGTTGTGGCCTCTGCCTACCTCTCAGGTCACTTCAACCACTGTTACCAACTGACGTCTTTCCGATCTTTCATTTAATGGCTTGCTAGACTCCCAACCATTCCTGAGTCTTTGTTTAGCTATTCTCAGGACTGGAATGCTCCTACCCCCTGGAGCATTCCTGGTTTACTACTATTTATCCTTTATATATGGAGATAAATCTAACTTCCTCTAAAAAGTCCCCTCCCCCATCTAATCCACCACACTGGCACTAATTACCTTGTTTTATATGCATAGCATTTATCAGACATTAAAGTTATATATGTCTATGAATTATTTTATTAATGTCTATATTCTCTTCTAAACTGTACGTTTCAAGAGATCTCTAATGCCTATCATGTAATTTGGTTCATTAGTGAATAACTGAATGTAAGCTGTTTCTGCAGAAATCTTCTGGTTACTAAGTAAATATTCTCCTCTTTTTTGGATATAAAAGTAAAGACTTTATTTTATTTTAGAAAAAGAGAGGGAAGAATGTGTAGGAAGGGAAAGAGAAGAGAGGGAGATGGCGTGGGATGGATCCTCAAAGAAAGGAAAGGAATGATGCCCACCACTAAGTAAATAGTCTCAAACAAAGGTGATACATTAGCCTCCAATCAAGCAAAAATGCCATTATACAGATTATCTTGTCACCTTGAAGAATAAACATGTGTCAGAAGGACTAAATTCATGGGCCATAAACAATTTAATAAAAATAAAAAAGGAGATGAGACATTCCAGATCATAAATGTGCTGCTAGAAGAAGTCACCACTAGGTAGGACATCAAAGTCTATTTTCTTATTTGTAAAGTGAAGAATCATGCTAGTACTTAGCTCATAAAGTAGCTGTGGATATTAATGGGTACTTGGAGTAATGCATGTAACTAAGTAAGCAATCACTAAGTGTTATGCATTCAATTTCCTTAAATGAATATTTAATTGCAGTGAGTGGAGCAACACAATGGAATCAGACACTCAGAAAAACTAAACAGGAACTTCAAAAGTAAGGTAAGAGAATGCTGGATACAAATGCCAGCCCCTGAAATTAGGTCTCAGTTTGAATGGTAAAAACAGATCCTGGGGCTCTAGGCCATCTCCTCAAAATGCACCTGTGGTTCCAGACTTGCTTGATAGAAATATGACTCATTTAATAAAAGTCAGGATGAGAAATTGACAGTTCCCTTTAATCCTCCATTTTTAGGATGTTACAGATGGGAGTAACTCACAACAAAGATCAGACTTTCTTAAGCCAGGCTTTGAATTTCTTGAAGAATTTAATTACCTTACTCAATAGGACTTGGCTTTGGTCATGATTCTTAGGTTTTTAAGTAACCTCTATCAGTGGGAAATTATCTTAATGAATGTATGACACATACAGTTATATGTGTGTATTTACTACAAAATGTATAAAAATGTTATTATATTAATTTCCTTGTTTTTCACTTATTATAATTTATATAACTTTCTATAAAAACACATAGAACTCCACTTCATCCTTTTAATAGATGTATACAATTCTATTGTAATGATGAATATTAATTTAATCTAATTTAATTTTAAATCAGCTTTATCTCACCACCATTTCAAACAATGTTGCAATGAAAATATTGTTAATTACATCTTACATCATACTTTTGTGAGTGTAATCAAAGAGTAGATTCTGAGTAATGGATTTTCTGGGTCAAATGATATACTGTATATGGATATGTAGATATCTACATATTTAAGTGTAGTTAATAGCTGCTTGTTAAATGAATGCCTGGTGAATGAATGATTTTAGAATATATATATCCAAATATTTTGAGGTAGAGGTGGGCGAACATTTAGGGTATGTTTTCTTTTTACAGATAGTAAACATACATAAATGGCATGTGTAACTGGTTACCCAGAAATGGTTCAAGATCAATATTCCTTGATAAAGTTTATGTTATTGAAAATCTTTCATGACCTCTAACTTTACCTACTTTTTCATAGTTCCTTAACCCTTCCTGAGAACTATATGTCTAAAGAAAATTCCTGAAAAATTTGAACATCAGCTTAATTCTTAACATTTTTTCACAATTTTTTTAAAGAATGCTCCTCCATCCACACACATTTAATACCTATATTTATTCACCCCCCCCTCAAATATGAACATATTCATTGTATGCCTTTAGAGAGAATCTATTATGTAATTTTCATGGTCTACACTCAAAAATTATGTGTCACTTGGTTAGGTTGGAATAATTTGAAAGAAGTTAGAAAGCAGCTAGAGAGTTACCAAATCTATATAAATCAGAGGAATAATAAATCTAAGCAATTGTGCCTTGAAGTAGCACACTCTATTTGACTAGAAATTAAACAGATTGCTAAGAAGGAGAAAATAATAAGCCCTACAAAAATATGGTAAATAAACGATCTGGAGGTCATATTAAAATAATCCTGTAATAGGCAGCGCCTGTGGTTCAAAGGGGTAGGGTGCCAGCCCCATATGCCAGAGGTGGCAGGTGCAAACCCAGCCACGGCCAAAAACTGCAAACAAAACAAAACAAAAAAAAATCCTGTAATAAACAGCCAGTCTCTAGAGCAATGTGAATGAGGTACCCTTCTGCTATGGTATGAGTTTGTATCCTCTAAAATTCAAGTGTTGCCAATATGATGGTATTAAAAAGTGAGGCCTTAAAGAGTTAATTACGCCATAGGTGCTCCTCCTTCCTTGTTAATGGTATTGAGGCCTTTGTAAGTATTGGTCCTCTCAGCCTTCTGCCTTCCACCATGTGAAAACACAATGTTCCTTCTCTCTAGAGGAAGCATCAATAAGCTGCTATCTTGAATGCAGAGAGAAATCCTCACCAAACAACTGAACCCACTGGTCCCTTGATTTTTGAAATTCTTAGCCTTTAGAACTGTGAGAAAATAAATTTCTGTTCTTTATAAATTATTTCCATCTCAGTTATTCTGTTAAGGCAACACAAGCAAACTAAGACACCTTTACTCCTTTCATACATAACATCATGGTGCCCTTGATGATATGTTTTACATTTCACGATGACATTAATATCCCTTCAAACCTATTTTGCTGAGAATGGCGAGTGTTTGGGAGATAGAGATAATGGAGCAGCATTTGCTGGGAAAAAGATCTGTGATTTTCTCAGAGCCCAACCTCCCTTTTCGGCAGTCTTTTCTCCTAATGAACATGTGTGCATACTTTATAGCAATCTTACTTATCCTAACTGAGTATTATAGACAGTTTGTGCTTTCCACCACTATGAATTTCCTGTTTAAAAAAGCAAACAAACAAACAAAAAATAGGTCCTAAGCATCATCTGGATAGAGTGTAAGTCTGCAATTTCCCACCTTAGCCACTAGATGGCAAATATGCAACAGTAAGCCAAAATGCAGCTGGTTTTCCAGAATCCCCAGGAGGATTTCTAATAGTTCGAGCATTAAGGTGGTAAAAAGTGAAAAATAGGTGTTTTAAGGCATAATACAATGACTGCATCAGTAACATAAGGGGCATATTGCACACAACCAATTCAAACATGATGAAGACTTCTTGGCAATTTGTTAACTCATTATTTCAATTTTTTTAAATTTTATTTTGGGATTCATTGAGGTTACAAAGAATTAGGATACACTGATTGCATTTTAATTCATTCTTATTGACAAGCTTTTGGATTCCCCCATTGCTTGACAAAAACTACCTCAAATTTAAAGTCCAAGAATATAATTAGTGATTCAAGAGAAAAGCTATATATTGCAAGTGGGTAATGTAGTTCCTATTGCGTATGTTTCCAGATTAATGTTATGCAATACTTCTGAGAATTAAAATGGTATCATTGGACTAGATAGACCTATATAGCTCTATTTGTTAGAATTATTTTTTTATTATTATATTTTTTATTGTTTCAGGTTAATTTGAGGGTACAAAGAATTAGGTTACAATGTTTGCATTTGTTATGTAGAGTCCCCCTTATAATTTTGTTCTACCCTAAAAGGTGTGACATTGCCATACACCCTAACATTGTGAGCATTAAGTGGGAACACATCCATCCCCCTCTCTTCTCTCCTCTCCGTGCTCCCTTGTTCTCTCACTGCCTACCTTTAATTGATTTGAGTTTTTCTTTTATGTGGGAGTGTGTTAGATCATCTACTGGCTTCATATTAGAATTGAGTACACTGGATTCTTGCTTCCTCATTCTTGTAATACTTTATTAGGAAGAATATGTTTTAACTCTATCCAGGTTAATATAAAAGCTGTTAATTCTCCATCTTTTTATAGCTGCATAGTATTCTATAGTATACATATATACCACAGTTTGTTAATCCATTCCAGGATTAGTGGGCATTTAGGTTGTTTCCACATTTTGGTGATTGTAAATTGAGCTGCAATAAACAGTCTAGTGCAAATGTCCTTATGGTACAATGATGTTTTTCTTCTGGATAGATGCCTTGTAATGGAATTGCAGGTTTAAATGAAACATCTAATTTGAGGTCTTTGAGGATTCCAAAGACCTTCCTTCCAAAAAGGTCATATTAGTTTGCAGTCTCAGTTAGAATTCTTAAAGATGCCTATATATCTTCATTCCATGAATTCTTAAATATGCCAATATATCTTCATTCCTCGTAATTCCACACTTGAGAGAGTATCCTGAACAAACAATGCCAAGTACAGGAAAAATATTTATCACCTGTTCTTTAAAGCATATCTAAACATCAGAAACATTTGAAATGTCTCCCAATAATAGGAGAGAAGTTTAAGGAAATGTTGATGTTCCCATGTGATGAAATATATTATACTTCTTTTCAAAATAATGTTTATTAAAATTTTGTAATAATAAAGGAAATATTTATAGTATAAAGAAGTCTTGTAAGAACAATATTTTAACTGTTTATATGGAATCTTTGAAAATAATATGCTTAGAATTATGACTGTAAGGAAATGATGTACACTAAAACAGTATGAGTTATCTCTGAGGAGTGAGGCTGTGAATTGTTTTTCTTTCTTCCTATTTTTCCTTATTTCTCAAATGGCCTATAATTTTTTCAAATATTCTGTCATGAACATGTATTATTTTATAACTTGAAAAATAAACAAATATTTTAAAAGAGAAAAAAGTACATTATTTAGACAAAGGCAGTTCAGAAAATTGAGGACAGAATCAAAATATAACAGAAGTTGCACATTTTAATTTCTCTCTAATGATCTATTTTCAGGGGTGATAATTGGGGGAAAGAAGAGACATAAAGTAATGGCATCTTGAGGTAACTAACTTCCACCTGTTCAAGCAAAGTCAGCTTCTTCCTCTTGGCAAAAGACGTAGTCACTCTCTCTCAATACGTTTGAGTTTATTTCTAGATACATCTAAATTGAAATAGAGGAAAAGGTAGAATATCCCCACTCATTTGGATTGTTTTAAACCTGTACTTTTTATTTCATATGGGTGAACCATTTTGTTTTCCCTCACTATGGCTTCTTGTAATTTTCTTTCATTCATTAATTCATTCAAAAACAATTATCAAACACTTATAGCCAGTCATACATTGTGCTAGATATTGAGAATACAATAGTGAATGAACTAGCCCTTGAAGGGCAACAATAATAAAGAAATAACCACGTAAGTATATTATTTAGAAGAAAAGGGGAGAAAGTTATTTTAATATTTTCTAAAAATGCACATTTAATGTGTCCCAAATAAGAAAAAAAAATACTGATTAGGTAGGGTTTATGAAATTTAAAGAAGTCATTCAATATAGTTAATCTAGTATAAACAATTTGCCGTTATGATTTTTTTTTTTTTTGAGACAGAGCCTCAAGCTGTCACTCTGCATACAGTGCCATGGCATCACAGATCACAGCAACTTCCAACTCCTGGGCTTAAGCGAGTCTTTTGCCTCTGCCTCCCAAGTATCTGGGGCTACAGGCACCCGCCACAAGACCCGGCCATTTTTTTTGTTTGTTTGTTTTGGTTGCAGCTGTTATTGTTATTTGGCGAGCCCGGGCTGGATTCGGACCTGCCAGCTCAGGTGTACGTGGCTGGCACCTTAGCCCGTTGATCCACAGGTGCTGAGCCGCCGTTATGATTTTTAATAGGCATTTTAATTGATTTTTTTCTCTTAAGTCTTTATTTAATAATATATAGCTATTGTGAATAAACAATACGCAAAAGTGACGAGTTCAATGAACTGCAGTCAAACAATCACTTATCCTAGATTGTAAAATCTTAAAGAGTTCTGGAAACTTGAAATTTTACTTACAAAACATTTGTCAGCCAAATCTAATACTATCTAATCTGACCACAAAACCTTCCCTGAGCTTATGTGAGAGTGCTTATGGTTTTTATTTAACCCATCTATCATGTTCATAAATTTTGCTCCAGAAATATTTCTTTTTTGATTATGCAGTGCTGTCCCAGAGTTGATGGATGATGTTACATAATAAACAGCATATGTACTCATTATCTTTTTAAAATTCAAAAAAGTCTAAACTGTGAGAAACACCTGTTCCCAAGAGTTTTTAGTTAAACAATTGAAGACGTAAATTAAGGTTATCTTAATAAGTCTACTTGAACTCTTCTCTTCTTACTTAAGTTATAAAACTCAAGTTACACAGTGTGTATTAGCTTAAGGAAGTTATGCAACTAATAATACATTTGGTGTTTTATTGCCTTGGACTATGAAGGGAAGGTGAGATTACAGATGAAGAGCCAGTTTCACAATAAAAAATAAATTAAGGAAATCACCAAAAACTGTATAGAAAAAGGGTAAAAAGTCATAAACAGATAGTCCATACAAAAATGTACAACTTAGCTTTAGCTTAACTTTCACTTTAGCTTCACATACAAAAAATTGTTAAACTCATAATAAGAGAAATGCAAATCATTTCTTCTCAGTTTTGCAAAAATTCAAACCTTGCCACTAAAATTGTTGGAAAGTTTTAGCAAAACTTTTATTTTCATACATTATCAAAAAGAACATAAAATGGCACTAACCCTATTGAGTATCCAGCAATATCTAACAAAATTAAATATTCATTTATTCTTTAAATTACCCTATGTCTAGGCCCTTTTCAATGGTCATTGGGGAAAAATACCTGTACAAGTTTATTCATGATGGTATTATTATTATTCACAACATACTGGAAACAATCAAAATGCTCACACTTGGTATATCTAAGCTATGAAAAATAAGAAAAACTAGTTAACTAATATTGAGTAATTTTCAGAATATATTATTAAGTAAAAAGAGGAAGTTACAAAGATTATGTAGGGTATATTACATTTTGTGTAAGAATAAAGGAACATGAGTGTGAATGTACTTATATTTGCAAAAAGAAATGCAGGAAAGATAAACCAGAAACTAACTAAATTGATATTTATAGCAAGAGGGTAGTGATAAGGTTGGAATAACAGAGAAGACAGTGAGGCTTCTTGCAGTATCCTGTTTATACATAGTTTTTGTTTTCAAACCATGTTAATGTTTTGGATAGTAAAAAAACAATTAATTAGCAAGAGGGAAAGCTCACCAAATCTAGCCCTACTCAGACATACTCTCTTACCTGCCTGTGCTATGGCAGGGAATAAGGACTCATCTGAAGTTCCAGGGACCCACCCACCATCTGGGGCAATCAAGTCCTTCTGAAGAATGAGAACAAGTCACAAGATCCAAAATCCACATTGCACCTTGTTCCTTCCATCAAGTGCCACCCATTGACAGGAAGGTTAATTTGCATGCACCTTAAAACATTCACCAACTCAATCATAGAGTGTGTAGTAGAGTCTCACCCACAAGCACCACCCCCTGCTTCAGGGATTAAATTGGACATGTGATTATCTAATATAAAAAATCCTAAAATAAGCAAAAATTGCTCCAAATGAGAAGACATCACTAAAAGATGTCCAGATACATGAAAAATCAGAGTAAAAGGACCACCCACACAAGAAAACAATCACTACATATCAATAAAAACCAACCAAAATGTGGATATTGAAATTACTGATAAAGAAATTCCAATATGGATTGTTGGGAAGCTTAATGAAATGTAAGAGAAAATAGAAACTCAATACAAAGAAACCACGAAACAATGAAGGAAGTGAATAAAGAAATTGAATTATTGGAAAAAATCAAGCAGAGGTTCTAGAAATGAAAAGTTCATTCAAAAAAATACAAAACATAATGGAAAACCTTAAGAATGGGAGAGCCCTTAGGTTAGGGCACTGGCCATGTGCTCCAGGGCTGGTGGGTTCGAACCTGACCTGGGTCTGCTAAACAAACCAACAAAAAGCCAGACATGTGGCGGGCACCTATTGTCCCAGCTGCTAGGAAGACAGAGGCAACAGAATCATTTGAGCCCAAGAGTTTAAGGTTGCTGTGAGCTTTGATGCCACAGCACTCTACTAAGGGTGACAAAGTGAGACTCTCAATAAAAAATGAAAAAGGAAAACCTTAAGAATAGGTTACACCAGGCAGAAGAATGAATGTTAGAACTAGAAGATAATGCTTGGAATTAAACAAGTCAGTCAAAGAGAAAGAACAAAGAAGAGGAACACATAAAACCTACAAGATATATGGAATTATGTAAAGAGGCCTAACATAAGAATCATAGCCATCCCCAAGGGTGAAGATGAAATACACGTGGCTGGAAAACCTACTTGTGGGGATATTGGAGGAAAATTTCCCAAGTCTTAATATAAATCTGGACATCCAGGTACTAGAGGCATGATGGACTCCTGAGAGGTTCATCACCAAGAGGCAATCACTATGACAAAGAGCCATCAGACTGGCCAAAGTTAACACAAAAGAGGAACTTGCATGAACCATAAGGTGAAAGTATCAGGTAACTTACAAAGAAAAACCCATGCAACTATCTGTGCAGACTTCCCAACTTAGACCCTACAAGCCAGAAGGGACTGGGGCCCCATTCTCAGTCTTCTCAAACAAAATAATGGCTAGCCTAAAATTTTGTATCCTACAAAACTGAGTTTCTTATATGAGAGAAAAATAAGGACTGTCTCAGATAAGAAAATGCTGAGGTAATTTGGTAAGAGCAGACCTGCTGTGCAGGAAGTGCTCAGATCAGCATTATACACTCCTCAGCACAATTGACACCCGTTTAAAACTATACAAATGCTAAACTTCAGAGCCCAGACACCATAATGGCTCCAGGTAAAACAAAGCAATACTTTCTATGCAACAGGATGGTCAGAAATCCACCCTATTTTTCATTTCTTTCCATACATGTCGATGGCTTGAACTCCCCCACTGAAGAGACATAGAATAGACTGACTGAATGGACAAAAAAAATGTACAAGGGTCTTCTGTCTCTAGGAAATGCATATAACCCATAATGAATCATTTAGACTCAAGGTAAAGAGATAGAAACAATATTCCACACAAATGGAAACCAAAAGAAAGTCAGTGTAGCCATTATCATATCAGATGACATTGAATTAAAAATCAATAAAAGTAAATAAAGACAAAAATTGTCACTATATAATGGTGAAAGGAAATTTAACAAGAACACTTAACAATTCTAAATATATCTGCACCTAGCACAGGAGCACCCAGATTCAAAAAACCAAATTCTACTTAATTTAAACAGCTAGTTAAGACATTTTCTAAAACTAATTTCATCATAGGCCACAAAACATGTCTTAGCAAATTTAAAAAAAAAAAGGAAATGATGCCATGTATCTTCTTAGACTATAGTGTAATAAAATTGGAAATCAATTCCAACATAAACACTCAACTTTACATAAAGTCATGGAAATTAAACATCTCACTGCTTAATGATTATTGGGTCAAGAAGAACATTAAGCTGAAAATCAAAAGGTTCTTGAAATGACAAGATGTCATTCTAAATGACAAAGGGGACAAAAATTATCAAAATCTGTGGGATGCTGCAAAAACAGTCCTAAGAGGAAAGTTCATAGCCTTCAAATGTCTATGTCCAGAAGACAGAAAGATCAGAAATCAACAATCTAAAGGATCATCTCAAGAAATTAGAAAAGGAAGAGTAAACCAATCCCAAACATGACAGAAGAGAAGAAGTAACTAAAGTCAGAACAAAACTAAATGAAAATTATACAGAAGATTAATAAAATAAAAAGTTGGTTCTTTGGAAAGATAAACAAAATAGATAGGCCTCTCACTTGATTAACCAGAAACAGAAAATAAAGAACCCTAAGAAGCTCAGCCAGAAATGAAAAAGAAGATATTACAACTGATACCACAGAAATACAAAATATATCTGAATACTATAAAAATCTTTATGCACATGAACTTGAAAATTCTGAGGAATTGTATAAATTCTTAGAAACACACATAACCTCTTTGGGCACAATCAGGAAGAAATAGAACTCCTAAACAGACCAATATAAAGTAATGGAATTAAAGCAGCAATAAAAAAATCTCCCAACCTGGTTATCAAACCTTTGTCAGAAATATAACCTGAAAATATCTTCTCTCATCCTGAGGGCTGTCTGCTTGCTTTACTTACTGTATAAAATCAGCACTTTGTACCCCATAAATGCAGTAATGTACACACTTATGATTTAATTTTAAAAATTGCAGAATACAAATGTCTTCATATAGTGATTAAGAAAATGCCATGAAGGCTATGTTAAACAGTTTGATGAGAATATTTCAGATTGTATATGAAGTCAATACATTGTGCCCCAAGATTGCACTAATGTACACAGCTATGTTAATAAAAATTAAAAAAAAATGAATCAGGACATTAGGAAGAACTCAAAGGACTACAAAAAAAAAAAATATTCCAACCTAAAAAAGTCCTAGGATGATGGTTTAACAGATGAATTTTACCAGACTTACAACAAAGAACTCGTACTTATAATGAAGAAATCATTTCATAACATCAAAAAGGAAGGAATCCTTTCCAAATCATTCTATGAAGCCAATATCACCTTGATACCAAAGCCAGGAAAGGACCCAAGAAAAAAGAAACCCATAGAACAATATCTCTTATTAATATAGATATGACATTTTTCACAAAAATTCCTACCAATCTGTATGGAGCTGCACATCAAAAAAATAATTCCAACACAACCAGTTAGGCTTCATCTCAGAGATGTGAGGATGGTTCACCCTATGCAAATCTATAAATGTGATTCACTACTTAAATAGAACCCAAAACAAAGACCATATGATCTTCTCAACAGACACAAAAAAAGCATTTGGCAAAATTCAGCACTATTTTATGACAAGAACCCTTAACAAAATAGGCATTCCTCAAAATTATAAAAGCCATATATGACAAACCCAATGCAAACATCATAGTGAAAAGGAAAAAATGAGAGAACATTTCCACTTAGAACTGGAACCACTGCTTCTCTTTAATATAGTGCTGGAAGTTCTAGCCAGAGCAATAATGAAAAGAAGGAAATCAGGGATATTCAAATGGGGAAAGAAGAGGTCAAAGTATTGCTCCTTGCTAATGACATGATCTCATATCTAGAAAACCCCAAGATTCTGCCAAGAGACTCCTGGAATTGATAAATAAATTCATCAAAGTCTTAGGGTGTGAACATCAATGTACACAAATCCGTAGCATCCCTATGCACTGACAACATTCACACTGAGATTCAGATCAAAGACTGAACACCTTTTGCAACAGCAACAACAAAAATATCTAGGAATGTATTTAACCAAAGTGAAAAACTTCCTCAGAGAGATTGCAAGACACTGAGGAAGGAAATCACAGGGAATGTAAACATATGGAAAAACATGTAATGTTCGTGGATCAGCAGAATTAACATTGTTAAAATGTCTATACTACACAAAGTGATTTACAAATTCAATGCAAGCCCTATTAAAATAACAACATAATTTCTCTCAGACTAAAGAAATAATCCTATGCTTCTTATGGAACCAGAAAAGATGCCAAATAGGCAAAATAACCTTAAGCAAAAAGAAAAATCAGGAGGCACCATTTACTAGACTTTAAGCTGTATAGTGCTGGCACAAGAACACAGACATATACCAATGGATCAGAAAAGAGAACCCAGATAGAAAACCACCCTCATAGTGCTGTATGATATTTGACAAAGCAAACAAAAACATACACTGAGGAAAAGAATCCCTATTCAATAAATGCAGCTGGGAAAATCGTATAGCCACATGTATAACACTGCGATCTCTCACCACTCACAAAAATTAATTCATGATGAATACAAACTTAAAAATAAGGCATGAAGCTGTAAGAAGTCTAGAAGAAAATATTGGAAACACTCTTATAGATGTCAACCTAGTTAAAGAATTTATGAAGACCCCAAAACAACCATAGCAACAACAAAAATAAATAAATGTATTTTTATCAAATTAAAAAGCTTCAGTATAGCCAAGGAAACAAACAACAGAGCAAATAGACAAACTACAGAATGGGAGAAATTTTTTGTATACTATATATTTGATAAAAAACTGATAACCAGAATCTACAAAGAACTCAAACAAATCAGCAAGAAAAAAAATCAAACAAACACATTACAAAGTGGGCAAGAGACATCAATAGAAACATTTTCAAAAGAAGATAGACTAATGTTCAACAAACATTTGAAAAAATGTTCAAAATCTCTAATTATCAGAGATATGCAAATCAAAACCACGGTGAAATATCATCTAACTCCAGTAAGGATGGCTCTTATCAGAAAAGTCTCAAAACAACAAGTACTAGTGTGGATTCAAATAGGTGGAAACACTTCTACACTGTTTGTGGGACTGTAAACTAGCATAACCTCTATATAAAGAGTTTTGGAGGTGCCTCAAACAACTAAAAGTAGACTTACCATTTTGTCCAGCAGTCCAATTTCTGGGTATTTACCCAAAGGAAAAAAATATATTTTATGAAACATATACATACACTTGAATGTTTATAGCAGCATAATTCACAACTTCAAAGATGTAGGAATAACCCAAGTGCCCATCAATACTAGTGGACTAATAAAATGTGGTATGTGTATACCACAGAGTACTATTCAGCCATAAAAAATGGTGAATTAATACCTCTTGTATGAACCTGCATAGAATTGGAGACCATTTTTCTAAGTGAAGTATCACAAGAATGGAAAATCAAGTCTGGAACTTTCAACCCACCCAGCCTGGTCAGCAGTCAGCAAATTGGAGGAGTGTGTAAATGTGAGCTTAAACTGTCTTGATTATACCTGTTTGTGGTTTAGCTTTGTATTTATTTATTTTACCAAATCATAGCTGCATACATTTGTGCAATCAAGGGGTACAATGTGCTGGTTTCATATACAATCTGAAATGTTTTCATCAAACTGTTTAACATACACTTCATGGCATTTTCCTGCAGTTATTGTAAGAAGACATTTGTATTCTGCATTTAGTAAGTTTCACCAGTACTCTTCTAAGATGTACCATAGGTGTGGCCCCACCAATTACCCTCCCTCCACCCTAACTTCCCCCATTCCCACCCTTCCCACATTCTTGTGCTGTAGTTGGATTATAGCCTTCATATGAAACCTTTAAATTAGCTTCATAGTAGGGCTAGGACATTGGATATTTTTTCTTCCATTCTTGAGTTACTTTGCTAAGAAGACTATGTTCCAGCTCCATCCGTGTAAACATGAAAGAGGTAAAGTCCCCATCTTTCTTTAAGCCTGCATAGTATTCCATGGTATACATGTACCATAATTTATTAATCCATTCGTGGGTTGATGGGCACTTGGGCTTCTTCCATGACTTAGCAATTATGAATTGGGCTGCAATAACCATACTGGTACAGATGTCTTTGTTATGTGATTTTTGGTCTTCTGGGTAGATACCTAGTAAAGGAATTATAGGGTCGAATGGAATGGTCTATTTTTAGATCTCTAAGTACTCTCCAAACATCCTTCCAAAAGAAATGTATCGGTATGCCTTCCCACCAGCAGTGTAGAAGTGTTCCCTTTTCTTCACATCCACACCAACATCTCTGGTTTGGGAATTTCGTCATGTGGGCTAATCTTACTGGAGTTAGGTTAAATCTCAAAGTAGTTTTGATTTGCATTTCTCTGATGATTAAGGATGGTGAACATTTTTTCATGTGTCTGTAGGCTGTGTTCCTGTCTTCTTTGGAGAAGTTTTTCTTCAAGTCCTTTGCCCACCCTGAGATGGGATCACTTATTCTTTTTCTTGCTAACACGTTGGAGTTCTTTGTGTATTCTGGTATTTAAACCTTTGTCAGAGGCATAACTTGCAAATATTTTCTCCCATTCTGATGGCTGTCTGTTTGCTTTACTTACTATGTTCTTGAATGTAAAGAAGCTTTTTAGTTTGATCAGGTCCCAGTAGTGTATTTTTGATACTGCTTCAATTGCCTGGGGAGTCCTCCTCATAAAATATTCACCCAAGTCAATTCCTTCAAGAGTTTCCCCTGCACTTTCTTCTAATATTTTGATAGTTTTATGTTCTAAGTTTAAATATTTAATCCAGTGAGAGTCTACCTTAGTTAATGGTGAGAGGTGTGGGTCCAGTTTTAGTCTTCTACAGGTCGCCAGCCAGTTCCCCCAGCATCATTTGTTAAATAGGGAGTCTTTTCCCCACTGAATGTTTTTAATTGGTTTGTCAAAGATCAAGTAACAGTTAGTAGCTGGATTCATCTCCTGGTCCTCTAGTCTGTTCCAAACATCTACCTCTCTGTTTTTGTGCAAATACCATGCTGTTTTGATCACTATCGATTTATAGGAGTCTCGGGTCTGGTAGTGTGATTCCTACTGATTTGTTTGTTTTTATTTCTGAGTAATGTCTTGGCTAGTTGAGTTTTTTTCTGATCCCATATAAAACGAAGTATTATTTTTTCTAGATCTTTAAAATATGACAATGGAGCTTTGCTAGGAATTGCATTAAAAGTATATATTGCTTTGGGTAGTATAGACATTTTAATAATGTTGATTCTTCCCAGCCATAAGCATGGTATGTTTTTCCATTTGTTAACATTTTCAGCTATTTCTTTTCTTAAAGTTTCATAGTTCCCTTTATAGAGATCTTTCACATTCTTCGTTAGGTAAACTCCCAAATATTTCATCTTCTTTGGCACTACTGTGAAAGGAATAGAGTCTTTGACTTTTTTAATTTTTTTTTGGCTTGGCTATTGTTGGTATATATAAAGGCTACAGATTTGTGAGTTTTGTAGCCTGAGACATTGCTGTATTCCTTGATCACTTCTAAAACTTTTGTAGTAGAATCCCTGGTGTTTTCCAGATATATAATCATGTCATCTGTGAAGAGTGAAAGATTGATCCCTTTTGACCCTTTGTGGATACCCTTGATTGCCTTTTCTTCCCTGATTGCAATGGCTAAAACTTCCATTACGATGTTGAAGAACAATAGAGACAATGGGCAACCTTGCTTGGTTCCTGATCTAACTGGAAATGGTTTCAATTGAACTCCATTCAATATGATATTGACTGTGGGTTTGCTGTAGATGGCCTCTATCAGTTTAAGAAATGTCCCTTCTATACCAATTTTTTAAGTGTTCTGATCATGAACAGATGCTGGATATTGTCAAAAGCTTTTTGTGTATCAATTGAGAGAATCATATGGTCTTTATTTTTTAATTTGTTAATGTGCTGAATTACATTTATAGATTTACACGTATTTAACCAGCCTTGAGACCCTGGGATAAAGCTTACTTGGTCATGGTGTATAATTTGTTTGATGTGTTGTTGAATTCTGTTTGTTAATATCTTGTTAAATATTTTTGAGTCAATATTCATTAGTGATATTGGTCTATAGTTTTCTTGTCGGGTCTTTTCCTGGTTTAGGGACCAAGGTGATATTTGCTTCATAGAATGTGTTGGGTAGTATTCCTTCTTTTTCTATATTTTGGAAGAGGTTTAGTAATATAGGTACTAGTTCTTCTTTGAAGATTTGGTAGAATTCTGACATGAAGCCATCTGGTCCTGGGCTTTTCTTTTTATTAGGGATATTTTTTATAGTTGATGATATTTCAGAACTTGATATAGGTCTGTTCAACATTTCCACTACATTCTGGCTAAGTCTTGGTAGGTAGCGTGCTTCCAAGTATTGGCTGATTTCCTTCAGATTTTCATAATTCTGAGAGTAAAGTTTCTTGTTATATTCATTGAGGATATTTTTGAATTTCTGAGGGGGTCTGTTGTTATTTCGTCTTTACCATTTCTGATTGATGACATTAGAGATTTTACTCTTTTTTTCCTCACTAGCTTAGCCCAAGGTTTATCTTTTATTGACCTTTTCAAAGAAGCAACTTTTTGATTTATTGATCTATTGTATAATTCTTTTGTTTTCAATTTCATTTAATTCTGCTCTAATTTTGGTTATTTCCTTTCTTCTGCTCGGTTTGGGGTTGGAATGTTCTTCCTTCTCCAGTTGCTTGAGATTATCCATTAAGTTGTTAACTTCCTCTCTTTCCGTTTTCTTGAGGAAGGCTTACAGTGCTATAAATTTCCCTCTTAGGACTGCCTTTGCAGTATCCCAGAGGTTCTGATAATTCATGTCTTCATTGTCATTTTGTTCCACAAATTTAGTAATTTCCTTCTCAATCTCGAGTATGACCAGCTATCCTTCAGCATAAGATTATTTAGCCTCCAAGTTTTGTATGAGTAAGCAGATTCCTATTGTTATTGAGTTCAACTTTTATTCCATGATGGTCAGAGAAGATGCAAGGAATAAATTCTATTCTTTTAAATTTGCTGAGGTTAGACTTGTGACCTAAGATGGGATCAATTTTGGAGTATGTTCCATGGGCTGATGAGAAGAATGTGTATTCAATTTTATTAGGATGAAATGTTCTGTAGATGTCTGTTAAATCCAGTTCTTGAATGGTTAAGTT
>CAUYON010066769.1:0-18792 GCA_963573935.1 Arctocebus calabarensis | reverse complement strand
TTCTAGCCCTTTGTCTCAGCTTTCATCCCCTGAGGGCCAGGTTAAGCAAAGCAGCCCCTCTGTGAGTATTCTCCCACAACAATTGCACAACACTTGGAAAGGAAAATGAAACCTTCCCACTACCACACACCCACTGTACAACATTGGAAAGTCCTTGGGTGATTGGCCCAGTGAAAGAGGTAACCAATCAATTGTCCCAGCCAGTATCAACCTCAAATCAAAGAGTTGAAAAGTCTCTGGTGACTAGACAGCTGAAGTTTGCTGGCAGCTTTAGTATAACTCATTCCAGTGTTCTGTGAGCTCAAGAGGGCCCCCCCAAAACCAGTAAATTAGCCTGGGAAGGTTGATGCCTCTTTCCCCGCCTTGCCCCTCTGTCGCACCCAGTCTCTGGTAACCGTGCAGGGCTGTGGTCCAGTTCCCTCCAATGAGCAGATGTTCTAGAGGTTTGTGCCTGCCTAGGTCACACGGGGTTCTGTGGCTCCTCAGCCAGTCCACCGGTTGTGTCGGTGTTGGTGGAGGGGGAGGTGAGGCCTAACAACCTGGGTACTTGATGGGGGCTGGGGCGATTCACTCAGTTCCAGCCCTGTCCCTGACTGATGCAAAGTAGATGAAAAAGCTGATGGAACAGAACAAGTTCACAGAATTTCTGCCCTGTGGAGGATACGCTGGGCTGCTAATAGTCCTGAGATTCTTCCCTTTGTCTCTGCTGTCATTCCCTGAGGGCCAGGTGTGGCAGAAATTTAGCAAATCTTTGGTCCGCTTTTCGGCCAGCCGCTTTTTGGCTCACTCTCTCACTGCTACGAGCCAGGAGAACAGCACAGACCAGCAGCAACCCATGTTCTGTTCACACCCCTCAAGAAAGTGTGCAAGAATCTGGACTCCATGGGGGACAGACCTGCAGTCCTCAGGGTGAGAGTGGAGGGGAGTGCCGAGAGTTCCAACTTGCACGTATAGAATATATACAGTTTTATACAGCTTTATGCCTGGCAGGAGAGTGCCGTGGCACAGGGGAAGGAGGTCCAGTTTTTAGAGGGTCTGTCCCTTGGGGTAGAGTGGGAGGACATCTGAACTCTTCTTGCTTGTTTGTATGGAGGTATGGCCCATACTGAGAGCTGTTCTCTTGGGGGAGGGGACTCCCTTCTGCTTGGTGATGTGCTCTGTACCTTTTATTTCTATGCTTGGGGTCGCAGGTTGCTCCAGCAGAGTTGATGTGCGTTCCTTGACCTTGTCTCTTGGCTCAGCTCCAAACCATTGGCTTTCTCACTAAATTTCTGTCCTTTAATTCTCCTTCTGGACAGGAGCGTCTGCAGAAAGCTGGCTACAGACTGCCATCGTGGTTCCTCCCCTGAATATTAGTTTTTTTCGAATTACCTCATAACTCTCTGAGAGAATGTCTGTTTTTGCTCTCCCCTTCTCTTCCTCTTTGAGCATTTGGGAGCATTCAAAAGCTTTATCTTCAATGTCTGAAATCCTTTCTTCTGCCTGCTCCATTCGGTTACTGACAGATTCTACTGTATTTCTCAGATCTTTGAGCAGTGCAAGTTCTTGTCTCAATGTATCAACATCTTTGGTGATTTTGTGTTTGAATTCTTTGAATTCTTCAGACAACTTTTGAAATCCTCCTTGAATTTCTAATTCCAACTTTACCTCCATTCTGTTAATCTTATTTGTAATCCACAGTCTGAAATCAATTTCTGACATCTTAGCCATTTGTATATGAATGGGATCTTTTGGTGTGTCTGCCATGTCATTCCTTGGGGAAGTTGATCTACTCTGGTTATTAATGTTACTGAAGTTTTTCCGCTGATTCCACCCCATGATTATTTTACAGCATTTGGTGAGGTAAGCAGATAAGGTAAGGTTGGTTGGGGACTCCTGGAGTAGTGATTAACCAGCCCTTTCCCCAAGAGCTGAGACTGGTGTTTGTACCTTTCCCCCTAGAGCTTTGCAAAGGACCCATGCAGTGCTATTGCCTGAGACACTGGGGACCTGCTTGGTGTGGGGGGTCTAAGTGGCTCTGTCTTGTTTTCAGCTGATCTCTGTCCTATCCTAGTGGTCTGTGAGGTCAGAAGGACCCATCCAGCAAATGAATTAGTCTGGGAAGCTTGATGCCTCCTTCCCCACCTTGCACCTCTGTCATACCCAGTCACTGGTAACCCCACAGGGCTGTAACCCAGTTACTTCCAATGAGCAGATGCTCTAGGGGTTAGCACCTGCCTGAGTTGCAGGGAGATTTACATCTCTTCAGCCAGGTTGCCACTCTCTGCCACTATCCAGCACAGGGGGCTGAGGCCTGACAACTTTGGTTGCTTAATGGAAGCTAGGTTCCAGCTGTGTCCCTGATTGATGTTCCTGAGAATTATATTTTGGCAGAACTTGTTTCTCCTGGCTATAATCCCCTGTGGAGAAGGCTCTGTATGAGTTCACAGAAACTGCGACTCAGCCCTGGTCTGTGCTGCGGCCAAGAGTTGGCGTGTCTGTCTCTTTTGCACTCTGTGTTGCGATGGACATGGTTAGAGCTCACACTCAGCTCTCCGTTTCTCCCTCTCCCTGCCTGCTTTTGTCTTGGCTATGATCTCCTTAGGGTAAGGTGCTTCTTAGGCTCACTAAAGCAGACCTGGCTCAGCCCTGCTCTGGGAGTATGCCGTCTCTATGCGTGCATACTCTAGTCTCTGTCCCTGCTGTGCCCACTACAGAAGGCACCATGTCAAGCATACCCTTTACTCATGGGGCCTGCATTTCCATCCCAGGTCTGTTCCACTAGTGGCTGCCTTTGAAGAAGATGCCCAGCTTCCTTTGGTTGTCCAGAATGGCAGGGAGTGGCTCTCTAAAATAACCCCAGAGGTGTGAGCCCTATTCCTGCTTTGCTGCTGCTGCTCTGTGCTGCTGGGCAGTGCCTCTCTTTCCCCTGTATGGTTCCCTCAGTTCACCATCTTCTCCTTAATCCTGTGCCACAGAATCAGCATAGACCAGCCACAGCCCATGCTTTTTCAACACCTCTCGAGAAAATGCCCAAGAATCTGGACTCCATGGGGGACGTCAGGCTTCCAGACCATGAGTGAGAGTGGAGGGGAGTACTGGTAGTTCAGAATTGGAGGTAGAGATTATATACAGTTTTGTACCTGTACATACAGTTTTATGCCTGGTGGGAGAGTACCATGACACCCTAGTAAGTCCTCTCTAGGCAAGGTGTTCCAGTTTGTAGAGGGTCTCTCCATGAGATAAAATAGAAGGGGATCTGAACTTTGCCCACTTGTTTGTGTAAAGTATACTGTGAGTCATTATCATGGGGGAGGGGACTCCTGTTGGCTTGGCAATGGATTTAGTACCTATTGTTTGTTTCCTTGAGGTCACAACTTACCTCAGCAGGGTTGATGTGTACTCTTCAACCTTCTCTCTTGGTTCAGCTCCAAACCATCAGCCAACTTGCTAAACTTCTGCCCTTTAACTCTCCTTGTGGACAGAAGCCTCTGTGTAAAGCTGGCTCCAGTCGGCCATCTTGCCTCTGTCCCCAATATTTCTTTTCTTTTCAACCCATCCTTCATGCTTATCATGATTTGTAAATATCAATTTCAAGTGAACATAAAGTGACAGTAATGACCCCTATGCTAATAGCATCACTTCACACTAGGAGTATTTTACAGTACTTCATGGAAGTTGTTTCTGATGCCATTTCTGGAATTAGAATAACAAACAAGCACAAAAATAATTACATTCCCATATAATATTCAAGTAGGCAATGCATTTATTTAGCTATTTTAATTTCATCTAACAATATACCAATGGAATAGAAAAGAGGCAGGCATTAGTATTCCCACTTATGACATGAAAATCTAAGCCAGGGCTTCAGAACATCATCTGCAAAGGCAAAGTTAGAAACCAAGAATCCTAAATCCTGGGCCAGGAAATTTACTCCCTGATTATTATTTTTAAACTAACATGGCATCACATTTTTATGCTGTCACAAGTTGTGAAGCATATTAGAATCGTCTAATAAAAGAAATACATACCAATATTTGAAATTATTTTTCAAAACAAATTGAATTCAGGGATTTTCCTGTTTAGAACCACACTTATTTATTCTTGTTCAAATATCCTTTCTAAAATAAGAATAAAAAAATAGCTTAAGAAACCTGAGACCTGGCTTGGCTCTTGTAGCTCATTGGTTAGGGCACCAGCCACCTACACCAGGATTAGTGGGTTCAAATCCAGCTCAGGCCTGCTAAACAACAACAATAACAACAACAACAACAAAAACAACAACAACAACAAAAATAGCAGGGCGTAGTGGTGGGTACTGCTACTTGGAGGTTTGAGGCAAGATAATCCCTTACGCCCAAGAGTTTGAGGTTGCTTTGAGCTGTGATGCCATAGCACTCTACTGAGGGAGACATAGTAAGACTTTGTCTCGAAAAAAGAAAAGAAAACTGAGACCTCATGACTAGACACTGTAGTGCCATGATAATCGTTGTAATAGCAGGTGACAAAGAACCTATGAATGAAGTTTGGAACTATCTAAAGGACTATTATAAATTTTGGTAAAGTTTCCTTTCTGAAAATATCTTCAGTTTGCCTTACAACTCTGGAGTGAAAGCAGAGAGCCAGACCAGATAATTAGCATGTACTGACTGCATAATTATTCCCAACCTGATGAAAGATTAGTGGCTATCTAGATTCTGTTTAAATGGCTAGGATGGAGGTAGAGAGTGCTCTTTGGAACCCTTGTAACTGTGTAGCTGATCTCCCCAGCGCCTAGTATGAGAATGGAGAAGGAGCTAGGTTGCAATCAGTGAGGTTTGGACAAGAAGGTTATCACTTCAAAAAAGGGTAATCAATGGGACCTCATCTACTGTACATATTTGTGTTTATGGATGGAGCTGGAACATGTTCTTCTTAGCAAAGTATCTCAAGAATGGAAGAAAAAGTATCCAATGTACTCAGCCCTATTATGAAACTAATTTAAAGGTTTCATATGAAGGCTATAACCCAACTACAGCACAAGAATATGGGAAGGGAGGGGAGGGGGAAGACTAGGGTGGAGGGAGGGTAATTGGTGCGGCCACACCTATGGTGCATCTTAGAAGTGTACAGGAGAAACTTACTAAATGCAGAATACAAATGTCTTCATACAATAACTAAGAAAATGCTATGAAGGGTATGTTAAACAGTTTGAGGAAAACACTTCAGATTATATATGAAGGCAGCACATTGTACCCCTTGATTGCACTAATGTACACAACTGTGATTTAATAAAAACAGCAACAACAACAAAAATACAATCATGATTTGACCTGAACTGCCTCAATTAAGGCATTGGGAAGGGGCTGCCCTTGGATGGTTTATTATATATGCAAGAGAGGGAAAGAGAGACAAAACAAAGTGAGAGAGAGAGAAATGGAGATGAGAGAGACAGAGAGAGGGAACAGAAAAGATGACAGGATGTTAATTCAGTGTGGCATATATAAATATGTTTTAGACTAAGTAGATGGGGTACCATGTGATTTTACAATTTCCGCCCCCCAAATTCTTCACTCTAATATTCCAAGAAAGATCACTAACAGTGTATTTATGACAGCTCATTATGACATAGTGTCCATTTGATGAATGGTGTCACTGATTAATGAAGACTTGAAACAATTGAATTCTGACCCAAAAGAAGTGCTCAGCTTTTCAGAAAAAAAAAAAAATAATAATAATTGGCAATCCTCAAAAAAAAAAGAGCACCACCCCTTTGCTGATCAAGCATTCCGTCTATTCAGGCAGATATTTATTTGTGTAAAGAGGCCTGTATTACCTGGTCCATGATATGAGTGTTCACTCTGAGCTTTGCCACCTCCTGCTTCTGTCTAGGGGAAGGCAGACTACCCCTGAGCCTCAGCCTCTCCATCACAGCGCCCACAGGAAGGTGGTTTGGTAAAAGGCAAAGGGCTGAAGGCATGGAAACAGAATTCTTGTTGACTCTTCCTCTTTTAAAACACTTATGATCTTGGAGGATTAGACCTACTCTAATTCACTCCTCGATGTTAATTGTGTCCACAGATAGCTCTCTCTAAATTCCCAACTAGAATTAGTAGTGGAAAAAATGACAAGTTTGTTTCACACCAAGCATGGAGCTCACACCACAAGCGAATAGAGAGAGGGGCTTTGGAGTGTGTGTGTGTGTGTGTGTGTGTGGTGGGGATTTGCAAGGAAGGTATCACACACAGACTTGCTATTGGATGCCAAAGTGATATGGCGGAAATGCTCTGGATTCACAGAGAGTTGGATGCAAATTTCCATTTTCATAGAGACTATGTCCCCTGGGGAAAGTCACTGAATGTCTTCAAACCTGAGGTTTTGTGTTGACATCCTAGGGCTTTGAAGTCTTGCGGGCAGTAATATTCTTGGATTCTGTGGTTAGCTCTTGATAGTAAAAGATGCTTGGAAAATTTACTACAGCCTCGAATATAAGATACTGTTATCTTGAATTGTTACTCAAAAAAGTATCAGAAATATTGCCTGTAGGGTAGTAATTCAGGCCTGAGCTAAGGCTTGATAATTGCTGTCCTTTGTGGAATCTCCAGCACAAAGTATACTACCTGGCACACTGTAGGTGTTTATGTATCCTAGAGACATGTTAATACATGAAAAACTTCATTGTAATACAAGGCAAAGGTCAACTCTTAACTGTGCCACTGATAATGCTTTTGGTTCAATCTGTTTATTATGGATTCTTCCTGATAATTTTTCTTTTGGTAGGTACAAAGGAGTATTTTAATAATAATAAAGAAGCAATTTAAATATTTAATAATAAGAGGTTGGCTAAGCAAACCTAGGTATATGCAAATAAATGGTATACAGCCACTTAATAAAGATTATATGGACATACATGGGCTTAAAAAGATATTCAGGTTATACATGTATTGGTAAGTTTAAAAACTAGTTTACCAAATAATGCCCATAACATGAAAAAGGTTTAGAAGTTTACACACCAAAGTGCTTATACAGGTTATATATCTTTGTGGTAGGATTAAAGACTTTTAAAATAAATTCCATTTCTTTTTTTGTTCTTTGTAAAAGCTTAATTGGGGTTTAATTTACATATCATGCAACTCACCATTTAAAATGTATAGTTTCATGAGTTTTAGTATATGCAGAGTTGTACAACCATCACAAGGCAATTTTAGGACATTTTCATCATCATATAAAGAAACCTTGCACCCTTTAGCTCTTACCCCACCATCTCCTTGCAACCAATAATCCAACATCTCTACAGATTTGTAAACATCCTCCTAATTTATATTTTAAAATAATATTTATTTTCAAAGTTGTTTTTCACTGGATTTGCCCGAGAGTCCTTCTAATGATCATGCATCCACACGATCATCCCTAAATTATCTCCTCGGGACCCAAGCCAGGAGCCTGAGTTTCATCCATCATTACGTGTGGTTTTTAGACTTGGCAGTATGCTACTTAGTGTTTGAGGATTCCAAGTTTCCTTTAGCCTCTCAGGTGCTCTCATCTTTGACTGTAGAGAGAGAGACTTGTAACTTCTAGCTCCTTTTATTTCTGATCTCAGATCTCTTTCCATTTTTTGAAGAGAGGAAGAGATAGAATTGAAACTCCCACACTTAACACCCATTCCCATGCTATGATCTGCACAGACTTGTTATTCTTCAAGAATAACTGGTTTGAAGTAAAATGGTTTATATATGATAGATCTAGTTCCCAAACCAGGTCAACTCAGGTCATAAATATTTTCTATGCATGTTCTAGAGATGAATGTATCAACTTTACCTTAGGTATCAGAAATGGGATTTTATGACCAAGGAAAACGGGGTGATTTAAAAAATGGATGCCTATTTCTTTACATTTAAATATTTCATATAGATGAATTCATTATTCTAATATTTATTTATTTAGAGACAGTGTTTTGCTTTGTTGCCTGTGCTTGAGTGCAGTGGTGTGATGATAGCTCACTGTAACCTCAGTCTCCTAGGCTGAAATGATCCTCCCACTTTAGCCTCCTGCACAGCTGAGACTACAGGTGCACCCCACCATGGCTAATTTTTAAAAATTATTTGTAGATACTGGGTCTTGCTATGTTGCCCAGGAAGATCTAAAACTCCTGGGTTTTCCAAAGTGCTGAGATTAAGTGTGAGCCACTGTACTCAGCTATTACTCTAATATTTATTAGCCATCTCATATGTTGACAGCCACAAGTTAAGTGCTTAATTATATCAAGTATAATTCTGGCTTAAATAAACTTACAGTCATAGGCCTGGTTCTCTAGTCTTTGGGCACCTTGTTCCTTTCGTCATTTATGTTATTAAGGAGATCAGTCTCTTTATCTGTGATGGGAACCAACATCAAACCATCTAGAAAACAATGAATACAATAAGTTGGCCCATATGAAGTTACCAATATCCTACTGTTCTGGCATATAGTAATTTCAAATGGTTCAGTGTAGTAGGAAAAAGAAAAACTTGCCATTTACCAGCAATAGGCTTACAATATTGTATAGGCAACATCTGATTTAGTGTCAGAAACACTCCATGAGATAGGTAGCATTCTCATCTTCATTTTACAGATAAGAAGACAGAATCTCAGAAAGATTTAACAATCAGTTCAAGTTCATACAGTAAATAAGCAGTCTTACTGTGTGATACACAGAAAGGCCCATGTGATGCAAAAAGCCTATGCAGCTAAACATTGTATCAAATAAAATATTGAAGGGATTGGAGAGAAAATAAGGAAGAAGTTCTTACTCAAGTTTTTAGCACCTAGTGTATGCTTAAAACATCAGAATATATGAGCTGGAGAGGAGAAGGGAAAGGTCAATGCTGATAAAAAGGAAAACTTTTTTGCATCTTCTTTTGTATTTAAAAGGGTTCTGAACAATCTACCTTATGTTGTGATATCTCCCAGTGGTCTCCATCTCCTGGAAAAATGGAGGCCCATTCCTCTCCCTTACGTCAGTCATCTCTGATTCCCATCAAGAATCATCAGCCTATTGGACGAGAATCTCATTTCCACATTAAGTTCCTGTCATTCCAGTGTGGCCCCAACAGTTCCAGTTTCCAACCATAAACAAGTGAGAAGATAAGATATAAACTCATGAAAACTGAATGGCAATATGAAATCAATAGCAGTAGAAGAAATATTTGAAATATGAATGAGTCCTGTCCTGACTAATACGTTCCAGCCAGAATTCTATTGCATCTATCATTCCAGCAGTCTTTGGACAGAGGTGACCTGTTGGTAAGATACCTCCGAGTTTACTAACAACAGTCACCAACTGATAAAATGCCAGTGTGTGAACCACTTGACTCCATCTTGTGATGAATCCTCTTTCCCAAACTTCTGTCATTGTAATCTACCACCCTATAAGTTTTGCTTCCAAAATGTGTGCTGGCAACTGTTTCCGCAGCTATCAATGGAACGATACAAGTCGTTCTTGTTAAGTCTTTGGTACCAAAGGGCAATGCTAAGTTTTTCCAAAACATTCTGGAAAGATCATGGTGAAGATGCCTCAAGTACTATCAGGCAGTGCGCGCCGTGTGAGCACGCCATTCATGGGGCGGGGAGAGATAGAGGAGTGTGAGGAGGTGAACATGTGCAGGGCGACTAAAATTAGTTTCCAATCTGAGATCCTCATTTCTGCCTTCTCTGGAATAGCTGTTAGCGTCCACATTTTCTCCATACATGGTCCATTCTGAAAGAATCCCTATTCAGAGGTCTGAATGTCAACTGCTCTGAAAAAAGCTTCTGTAACTCTGGCGATGAATGAATGTGTAACATTTCAAACAGATACTTTGTGGAATCTTATCACCACTGCCAGAAAGCAGCCAGGGAGGGATCCGTGGCCACATACTGCAGCAAGGCCTGCTTTCTGGCCTTGTAAAGCCATGTCTCACATGGACGGCGGTATGTTTGCAGGTTGATACCTCTCCCATTCACAAATTGCCATCCTAACTTGAAGTTCTCCTGCCTCCAGAGTCCCATGCGGGCAGCCCCATTCTCTGAGAAGGTCACAAATTGTTTAACACAAGTGGAAAAACCCTCTCCTGGAGTCACAGAGAGCAAAACTCTTCAGAGACCAGCTGTTCTGTAGGCCCAAGTGGAAGGCAAGGATTTCCCCTGGAGTTCACCTGTGGAAAAGAGAAGTCACCTTATACCCAAGGTCTTTAAGTCTTACACTGTAATTGCTGTCTCAGTGACTTTCTTTTGACTAGTGAAGTCCTGCTTGGGAAAAACATCAGCCTCCACAACCTCAGGTGGAGATTTGGTGAGGTCCATCTGATTGAACAGGTCAGGTAAAGAAAAAAGAGGCAAAGAAATTTAATCCATATTTTGTATTCCTAGAAGAGTGACTTCCCGATTGCAACCACTGAATGGTATTTTCCCCCGTTCCCCACCAAAAAAGTCTTTTAAAGACTGAAAAGCAATAAAATAAGTGGTTATCTGTCAACTGCTTTGAAAAAAGCTTCTACAGGTCATAAATATACATGTCAGGACAACTGAGAAAACAAAGTAATGGCTAAAGTTATACTAATACATATGCGCATCCGGGCTTGGGATCAGTATTCTGTTGAAAGGCTGATGTGGCAAAAGTCTGAGAAATGAAGCTGGGCTAAATGCCTCAAAACACAGCTCATGTGGACACTGAGATTTGCTGGATGGGTTTGAATGTGATTTTTAAAGGTGATGTGATATATGTTAATATATGTAAATAACATACAGCTAACATAGGCATAGAATGGTTGCAGTGTTCTTAGTCTCTTATCTCTTAATTTTGAGATATCAAATCACTTTTTCTCTCGTACCAGGATCTGCTCAAATCACGAGGCTCCCCATCTCAGACAGATGGAAGTTCTCACAGCTGTGCTTTCTTACAGATTGAGGGCACTATTTCTCCCTTCATTTTTAAAGAGTATATTCTGGGGAGCAGAATATATAACAAGTTCTCAAGAATAGGAGAGAATGAACTTCCGCTTATACTAGTATTTATTGTTCTAAAGGTAACCAGCGTGTTTTCTTCTTGAAAATAATTCCTTGCCTATTTCCTTGTTCACTTTCACTTAGGCCTAATTTAACTGTTAGACCCGAGCCCCAGTTTTCATGACCATGGTAAGGGCTTTAGCTGGGAAGAGACATTTCACTTTTGGGGGTTTTGGCTTCCCTATTTATATAAAAATAATTTTGCCTGTCCTACCGTGATGGTCAGATGACATGAAAATAAGCTCTTCGGAGATTAGCACATTACTACCAAGGGGAACTTATTCGAAGCTGGGATTCAGGGCTTGGCCTTTACCTATACAGCAGGTTCCTTCCTTCCCGCCCTCCCTTCTTCTCTTCCTTCCTTCCTCTTTCTTTCTCTCTTCCTTCTCTCTGTCTGTCTTTCTATCTTTTTTTCTCTTTCTTTCTGAAAATATAAGCTTTATTTGCAAAACTTAAATGCTATATTTTAAATTAAAATGTTTAAAATTTATGTGTAAATTTTTGACACTTTTTTTACACACTTACATGTAAATTTTTTGACAAAATTCATGTGTAAATTTTTTGAGGCATGTTTCAAATGTATGACTTCATTTGATCCTCAGTAATCTCAGTTAGTTTCTAGTTATAGTTGGTCCTGGTTTTGGTATTGTGTGCTTCAACCTCATTATAGTTTCAATGCACTTTTGTGAACTTGCCTGAGACTCCGGCCATCAACAGAATGATGTAAGGAGAAAATGTATTCTAAATTCCAAACAAATGGCTAAAAAACGAGTGTGCAGAAGTCCACTTGTTTGTAAGCTTTGGTTTTATAGTGTGTTCTAATAGCTACATTAGCCAGCATAAATCAAGTGAACAATTCCAGCGAATGAAATGAAAATTTCTTCCATTAAATGAAAATTAATTGTGTTTTTGTTTAATTGTTTAAAATTTTCCTAGGCAGTCTTCCGAAGTATGAATCACTTGCAAATTAGAACATGATAAAAGACATAGAAAATGTTACCTTTGAAAACAAGATTTTATCTAAAAGGAAGAATCAATGATTTCAATTTACTAGATCTCTATCTTCATAATAATGATTATGAGCACTAAGCCTCATTATGCCAAGCTCTGTTATCTCTGCTTTACAAGTGACAAAGGTAATGCTTCCAGGAGTTACGAAAATCACCTACTCAGAAAAAAGTTCAAGGCCTTCTGACCATAGGCATCCTCTGAACGAAAGGCAACCAGAGACTAGTTTGTATCTGATTATAGCAATACATTTTAAATGATATGTTCAAGCCATGAAGGTGAAAAGAAAAATGTTGAGGGTTTTTCTTGATTCCTGGGAATAAAAATAATAGAAATTTATCAACTGGTTGAATTGATAGCTGAAGTGGGAATACCCCTTTGCTGCCTGGGTATTGATACTAATGATGTCACAAAGGAGAATCCCAAAAAGTTTGTTGAGAGCCTGTGGACAAAGTCCTTGCTGGAGTTTTTGTCCCGCTGTATTGTGACTCCTTCTTGTGCCATTATTTATTTTCTTCATCCAGATCCTCAGCTTACAGTCTGAGCAGCCCATAACACTTGCTATCATCCCTTCGGTTCTTCAGACACAGTGTACTTTACTACTGAGCTTTACAATATGCTGAATTGCAAAGTAGAATTGACTTCAGTAACTAGCAAAATGACTCTAGTCTCACTTGTAGAGATTGGTTAAAATTCTAAAGCTGCTTAAAATTTTAAAGCAGGAAATGATACGTTTTACTGATACTTATACCTGTTGGGATTTATATCAACACATATCTTGAATGGAACCACTAAGTTAAAATCTTAGACCTCATAATAAGTCATAAATAAACGTGATATATTGTTACTGTTAATACTTGGATGCCTTGTTTCTCTCTTGAACTTGAGATTTAGTGTATTTAGCTCCTGGATGTTTTGACTTTGCTGTCCCATTTTCGGTTTAAATGTGCTAAGCTAAAAATTTCCTCCAAATCATCTCTTAGACCACAAGTCTCCCAGCTTTTATTTCTTAAACGAATACTAAATTAAAGGCCATGTTTTCAATGTTCCTAATCAGTTTTGCTCACTTTCTTTTCAGCAGCTTGGTCTCTGGGGTCAAACTTCCTGGGTTAAAATCCCAGAACTTAGTGTGTGTTCTGCAACGGGCATATCATTTCATGTCTTTGAACCTCAGTTTCCTCAGGTGCAAAATAGTGTTAACTTTATGGCATTTGAGAATTAAAGTGCTCTTATAAATCAATGTGTTGTCAGACACAAAGTAACTCTATACTTGCTGCTGTCATTATTATCATTATCATCATCTTCATCATCATTATTCCCCCTATCCATCTTTGCAATTTTTTTTTTTTTTTTAACCAGAAGACTTTGCCTCTTATTTCTCAAAAGAAATTAAGGATGTTGGTAAGACATTTCTCAACTTCTTTTCCTACTGCTTCAAATATGGAGTCATCTCATTTTCCCCCTCTTTCTATGTTATAGACAAAGATTTTTCTTTTCTTATGCTTTGTCCTTTTCCTCCCAACTCTTTTCTCTCTGCCATGTCCTCACTGCAGTGAATCAGACTCCTGGGGGAAGCAGAGCATGTTTAATGGAATGGCTATATTTGGGCATCGAACAGAACTGGTGTCAATCTTAGATGTTCTTCCTGTCTCTCCCATTAGCATCTTCGTTTGTGACATGGAGATAATGACAGCGTCTATGTCGTAGGGTTAGGAGGAGAATAGATAAGATAATGAGCATAAAATTGGGGCTCAGTGGCTGGCACAGAGTAGGACCTGAACAAATGGTAGCTTTTCATCATGAATCTTAATTTGGTTAGTGCCCCTTGCCTTTCCCTGCCAGCCTAGTGCCACTGTGCATTACACATGTAGGTGCTTATGAACACTTATTCCTGTGGTGGTGAATGATGAATCATTAGCCGGGATAAGTTGCCTCTGGCTAGGGCTCAAGATTCTTGGCTCGCAGAGCTGCCTGACATCACCACCGCAAGTCCCAGAGAGCAACATTTATGTGAGAAGGGGGACGCCCTGGGCAAAATCACTTTATTTGTATAAGAATTTTTCCCCAAACCTAATATAGTCTCCTGATGAGCTGGACTACACCAGGCAGAGGGACACTTTTGCTTTGACCTTAAGCAAGTGCGAGACTTAGAACCTGTGGGCGGCAGGTGTCTTCTTGTCTCTTTCCCCTAGAGCAAAGCTTCAATCCATTTAAGAAGAAAGACAACTCTAAAGTAATCACGGTAGGAAAAAAAGGCATCCAGAGACATTCCTCCCACAGGCTTCAGGGAGGGACTGTCGGGTTGGGGGATGTGGCTTTCCTAGCTGGGGAGGATGCACTGACCCTTCTCATCTCATCAGCCACTTGGAGGACCAGGATCCCCACGAGCCAAGCCCTGGCCAGTATTCCCAGAACATTATCCAAAAAAGACAGGCAGAGACAGAACTCCAATATTTTCAAAAGAGACCCCAGAGAAGGAGAGTCAGGAGAACAAGATGAATGGCAAGAGGCAAGATGCAAATACCCTTAGGGACTGGATTGCACCTGCGATTTTGAGGAAGATGGTGACATTCAGGAAGGTTGGTATCTTGATTTGAAATGTAGATTCCCTTGGACATATTTAAGCTTACTTCTGGAGTAGAATACCAAAAGCAGATGAATACGTGATGGGACCGTGTCCCAAGTATGCACCTTTGTTTATTGATTCATTAAGCATGTGCTATGTATCACGCCTTCGACTGAGTTCCAGGGATATGTGAATGGAATATCGCCCCTGCCCTCGAGTTGTCTGTGGTATTTGAGAAGACAGACATTCTAACCTTATCTCAGGGAAGCTGATACAACTCACAAGTATGTCAACCATGCAAAAGAGAATGAGTATTCTTGTAACTGGAGTAACAGCTCAGGGATGCAGATTTTGGAATTCTTTTTATCATAAATTTGGCTTTACTACAAAATTCACTTGAGTGTTTCATCTTAGCTAAGACATTGATTGCTAATGTGGCAAGGACGGTAGAATCTAAGTGACTGAGAAATATCCTGAAAAATAGCCCTATGTTTTTCCATAGCTCACCCACCCAAGCTCCATTTAGCTGTTGGTTGGCTATTTAAAGAATCCTGTTATCCTTCAATAGAATCCCTTTGAGGTGCTGTTGTCAAGCCAAACTGCACAAAATACCCAGGGATAATTAACCAGTGAGTCCTAACCACATAGCTCTAACAGATAATTCACTAGTAATTTTGCAGAGCATGTGAAGGCCCATATAAATGCCTTTGGTTTCTAGGACTTCCACACAATGTAAATTGCATTGGAACGTGCTTAACTGAAGGCGCTTATCTAAAATTCACTTTGTCAATTTCCAGTTATATATTCACATTGCTTTGTAAGGATTGCTTAAGCAGAATTACTGTCTTATGACATCATGTGATTAGACTGGAACTTGACTCTTGTAACCTGACCTTTTTCCATTGAAGGGAAGACAGAAAAAGAGATTTTCTGGGAGGTAACTTAGCCTTTTAAGGCAGAAGTGACCATCCCTTTCTGTTCAGGAACCAAAAGGTTGTTTCTGTAAATAGACTTGCCATTCCAACATACCTAAAACCAAAGGATGTGCATGGCTTCAAGTTCCTTTTTCCCTTTGTTTAGTGCATAGCACTGAATGAAGAGAGGTCACGTGTAGATGCTGATTTCACAAAGAAATGCATGACACTCAGCAACAGGTCTGTCATGACACACTTAGGCTGTCATTCTCATACAAAGCGCTTCTCCAAGAAGCCCTTTTGGCATGCAACTGTCTGTACTGGTCAAGTGAAAGCAATCAGAAAAGTAGGTGCCCATTGATAAGGTAAATCCTGGTTATTTCTCCCTTGTTCCTTCTTTCTTCCCACAGCATTGGAGACCAGCCCAGCTGACCTCTGGCAGTCCTTGAAGCTTTGAGTATTGATAATTATGAGTCATGGTGCTTACCTTAGTGGATCATGAAACTGGGAGCAAGGGAATACTTTCCTATTACACATTCGTTAGGATTATACAGTCTCAGACTATGACCCTGACATTCACAGATTTAATTGGCAGAGATGAATCCTTTTTATGAAACCACATTTCTTTTTCTTCCAAGTATGCCTCACCTTGTGATCATTTTCCAAGTTCAATCTCAAATTCAATACCATAAACTGTCTAAGTTCAATGAGCGTGGTTTGCCTTGCCCTTTCAGATCTCTAGGCAAGGTCCTGGTGGTAATCACTCAAAAAGCACATGTATGTTTTCCTTCACAATGCTGTACACTGAATTCTACATAAAGGTGACTGTATCTTCTTAATGAAAGAAAAAAAGATAGGGAACTCATGCTCTGCCAGTCTTTCTGGGTAAATAGGACAAAACACTTGAAGTTAAATCTGTCCTAGGGAATCTAAAAACATTAGAGCGTTCATTCAGCCTTCAAGGAATGGGCACCAGTGTGCCCTATTTATGTGTATAATCAAGGGTTTATGTAGTCAGATAGCATGCCCTGTCCCCCTTCTCAGAATTCGACTATTGGACTGTATGACCAAAAAGGGTGTTTAGAGAATTAGGAAAGAGCAATGACAAGAGTGTGAGTTTGGATCCAAGTTCCTCCAGCAATGTGAACTTGGGGCAATTCGTGTAACCTTTTGTACCTCAGGTTCATCTGTAAAATGGAGACGTGCCACTTTACAGAGAGTCAGTGCGAGGTGGCAGACACATAGTGCAACTCAATGTGGGGCCCCGGGGTTATCCTCTCCCCAGTCCACATTAGCTCACTTGGAAAACCCAGTGTTTTGAGGAACACGCTTGATGGTTCCTCATGGATATGGAATGCAGCAACTTGAAATCTGCTGATTTTCTTCCCTGAAATAATTGAACTTATTTGCATCCCTTCATTTTCCTCTGAGCTGCTTTCCAGCTCTGAGTGTCTTGTGAGGCGTGAAAGGCAGCTTATCTTGCTGAGAGTGTGGAATAAACCCTTCGCAGCCTCTGGTGTTAAAGGGCTTGACTTATCTCAGCTGGTGGCAGGGAGCCCTGGCTGGGTCTGTGCCTCTGTGCTGTTGCCCAGCACAGCTGTCAAACACCTCTGGTGCTTCTCAGAGTGCCCTGATGGGCAGTCTCTTCCACTGCTGGGATAGCCTAGGCCAGTGGGCATTTTCATTTTTAACATTTATTGCTTAAGAAGCACATGCAAAAATGACTTTGTTAGCATCAGGAACTATGAATATGTTACTTAAAATACAGATAACGTAATCTTCCGTAATGTGTCAAAGTTGCCTCACTCTTTGCCATAAATGTGTTTCTGAAAAGAGAGGCGGTGAAACAATTTTGATTTAAATGCTACTGAGGGACTCTTAGTAATTCTTTTTCTAAAGCTAATAATAATAATAATAATAATAATAATACTCTAAGGGACTCTTAGTGATGCTTTTTCTAAAGCTAATAGTAATAATAATTTTGATACTTTGGAATTTGATAGATGATATCATTCCATGTACTTTTTAAAATATGGGATATCTCTCTCTCTCTTTTTTTGAGAAAATAGGGACAGGATGATAACTTAGGTTCTTATTATTCTCTAGGATTAGAGATAACATCTGAGGTGCCAGTTCTTGGGGAAAATTTGGCCTCATCTCAGGACTTTTTCCAGGAAAAGCTTCAAAATAGTCCTTTCATACGAAGCCCTTAATCCATCTGGGTTTGATTTTTGCATAAAGTATGAAGTAGGCAATCAATATTTCCACTAACTGATTCCAGCATCACTTATGAAATTGTCAATATTTCCCTCACTGATCTATGATGGCAGCTAATCTATGTCAATACTTTTGCATTTCTGTTAATATTCTTTTAGGCTCTTTTCTGTTCTATGGGTCTATTGCTAAGACACTGCCACATGATCTTGGTCGTTATTGATTTTTAGTAGATCTTAATATTTGAGAAGAAAAGCCTCTCATATACTTCTTCTCCAAGAGCAGTTGCTCTCAACTTTCCCAATGCCACAACCCTTTAATACAGTTCCTGTGGGTTGTAACTCACAGGTTGAGACCTGTTCTCCAAGAGTATCTCAGCTATTCTGAATCTTCTGCTCCTACATATAATAATATGTAGGATAATCTTTTCAAGTGGTCTAAAATGTCCTGTTAGGACTCTGGTTAAAGTTTTAATGAATTTATATGTTGACTCGGGAATTAGTGACATCTTTATTATATTGTCTTTTTATTTATGGACTGGGAATGTTGCTTTATTTAGGTAGGTCTCCTTTCCTGTCTGTCAATAAAACTTTTCTGCTCCTGGGTGCCATGCTGTACATAGGTCAAACCATGTAACAAAGAGTTTGGAAGCCAACACAAAACCTTCAAACAACGATTCCCAGTCCAGACTGTCTTTGGTTGAGGAGATTGTCTACATTCGCTGCTGCAGGTCTCAGGAATGAGTGGGAGAGAGAGCAGAAGAGAGAGCGCCCAAGGTTCAATCCCAATCCACAAAGTCAATGAGTACCAGTGTTGGTAAGGATGTGGAACAAAAACTCTTACTGACAAGAGAGGAAATGGGGAAATCATTTAGGAAAATAATCTGGTATTACATAAAATTGTATTTTTGGAGTTTTTCTTGACTAATAACCAGCAATTCTATTCTGATATTTATTCTTTTTTTAATTTTTTTTTTATTTTTTGAGACAGAGCCTCAAGCTGTCACCCTGGATAGAGTGCCATGGCATCACAGCTCATAGCAACCTCCAATTCCTGGGCTCAAGCGAGTCTCTTGCCTCTGCCTCCCAAGTAGCTGGGACTACAGGCGCC
>CAUYON010066768.1:0-15576 GCA_963573935.1 Arctocebus calabarensis | reverse complement strand
ACAACAATGACGGCTGCAACCAAAAAATGGCCAGGCGTTGTGGCGGGCGCCTGTAGTCCCAGCTACTTGGGAGGCAGAGGCAGGAGACTCGCTTGAGCCCAGGAATTGGAGGTTGCTGTGAGCTGTGATGTCACAGCACTCAGCCCAGGGTGACAGCTTGAGGCTCAGTCTCAAAAAAAAAAAAAAAAAGAGTGCCCCCTTTTCTTTTCTTTTTTTTTTTTTGAGACAGAGTTTCACTATGTCGCCCTCAGTAGAGTGCCATGGTGTCACAGCTTACCATAACCTCAAACTCTTGGGCTTAAGCAATTCCCTTGCCTCAGCCTCCCAAGTAGCTGGAACTACCAGCTCCCGCCAAAATGCCTGGCTATTTCTTTTGTTGTTGCTGCAGTTGTCATTGTTGTTTAGCAGGCCTGAGCCGGGTTCGAACCCGCCAGCCTTGATGTATGTGGATGGTGTCTTACCCATTGAGCTACAAACGCTGCCCAGAGTGCCCCTTTTATTTTTATTTATTTATTATTATTATTATTTTTTTTTTTTGTAGAGACAGAGTCTCACTTTATCACCCTCGGTACAGTGCTGTGGCATCACACAGCTCACAGCAACCTCCAACTCCTGGACTTAGGCGATTCTCTTGCCTCAGCCTCCCCAGTAGCTGGGACTACAGGTGCCTGCCACAACGCCTGGCTACTTTTCTGTTTTGCAATTTGACCGAGGCCGGGTTTGAACCCACCACCTTCAGTATATGGGGCTGGCGCCCTACTCGATGAGCCACAGACACCGCCCCAGAGTGCCCCTTTTAAACTCCTTTACCACTCTGACCCTCTCTGGTCTCTATGATTTGAAATTTTCCCTTTATTACTTTATTTAATAAACATTTTTCTAAGCGGGTACGATGTGCTTAGAATAGGTGCTGGCAATAAGACACAGACTTCTCTGGTTTAGGGAAGGGATGATCTTGTCATGAAACAATGTGGACTTGCCATACGGGGTAACAAGTAGAAAGGGTGAGCAGCTACCTCAGTGTGGGGCTGTCAGGAGGTGGTAGCCCTGAGGATTGCCTTAGCAAGATAGAGAAAATGGGGAAGAACATGGGCTGGGGTTGGTGGCTCACTCCTGTAATCCTAGCACTCTAGGAGGTTGAGGCAGATGGATTGCTTGAGCTCATGAGTTCGAGACCAGCCTGAGCAAAAGCCAGACCCCATTCTCTATTAAAAATGGAAAAATTAGCCGGGTGTGGTAGTGCATGCCTAGAGTCCCAGCTAGTTGGGAGGCTAAGGCAAGAGGATTGCTTGAGCCCTGGAATTTGAAGTTGCTGTGAGTCATGATGACACCATGGCACTCTACCCAGAGCAACAGAGTGAGACTCTGTCTCAAGAACAAACAAAAAGCAAAATCAAAAATTAAAAAAAAGAAAATGGGGCAAAACAGTCCAAGCAGAGAAGATAGACGTAGCCTGGCATGTTTAGGGACCACCAGGAATGATTGTTGTTGAGAGTGAGGAGGAGCACTCAGAGAGTCAGGAAGTCAGCAGGATGCTGATCAGTGAGCTAAAGCTGCGGAGGCTGACCAGGCAGAGGGAGTCATGAAGGAATTTTTTCTCAGAGATGCTGTTGGGGTGTGTGTGTGTGTGTGTGTGTGTGTGTATGTATTCATATATATTATATGACAATATATAGTATATATATATATATGTATATATATATTTTTAGATAGTCTCACTCTATAGCTCTGAGTACAATACTGTGGAGTCATAACTCACAGCAACCTCAGACTCCTGGGCTCAAGCAAACTTCTTACTTAGAAGATTGGGAATCCTCCCAAGTAGCTGGGACTACAGGCAACTGCCGCAATGCCCAGCTAGTTGTTTTTTTTTTTCTATATTTAGTAGAGACGGGGTCTCGCTCTTGCTTAGGCTAGTCTTGAACTGCTGAGCTCAAGCAATCCACCGGCCTCGGCCTCCCAAAGTGCTAGGATTACAGGCATGAGCTACCATGTCAGGCCTTGATGTATATATATTTTTAACATAGACATAATAGCCCAGGCTCGGCCTGTGGTAGTAATTATGCTATGCATCAGGAACTAAATGTTCTATACCTATTAACCTATTGGATCCTCATAACAGCTGTGTGGGGCAAGTACATTAGTTATCTCTACTTTACAGATGAGAAAATTGAGGCAAGGGGAAGTTAAGTAATTTGCCCAAGGTTATACCTTGTAAACAATAGAACAAAGATGCAAATCTAGTCAGGCTAGATTAAGACTCTGCTCTTGGCTCGGTGCCTGTGGCTCAACTGGCTAAGGCGCCAGCCATGTATACCTGAGCAGGCAGGTTTGAATCCAGCCCAGGCCCCCCAAACTACAATGACGGCTGCAACTAAGAAATGGCCAGGTGTTGTGGCGGGCGCCTGTAGTCCCAGCTGCTTGGGAGGTGGAGGCAGGCGACTCGCTCGAGCCCAGGAATTGGAGGTTGCTGTGAGCACTCTATCCAGGGTGACAGCTTGAGGCTCTGTCTCAAAAAAAGAAGAAGATTCTGCTCTTGACTGGGTGTGGTAGCTCAGGCCTCCCAGAGCTTTTAAAAACTGACGCAGGATTGTTTATGAGGCCAGACATCTGAGAGCAGCCTAGGCAATATAGTGAGACCCCATCTCTACAAAAAATAAAAAAAGTATCCAAGCATGGTGGTACACACCTGTAGTCCCACAGCTCAGGGTGAGACATGAGAATCTCTTCAGCCCAGGAGTTCAAGGTTGCTGTGAACTATGATGATGCCTCTGCACTCCAGCCTCGGTGACAGAGCAAGACGCTGTCTCTTTAGAAACCAAAAAAGACTCTGCTTTTAACCACCATGCTAGACACCAGGTATTAAAAATTCAATACAGTTGGCTTGGCACTCATAGGACGGTGGTTACAGCGCCAGCCACATACACCAAGGCTTGTAGGTTTGAATCCAGCCTGGACCAGCTAAACAACAATGACAACTGCAACCAAAAAATAATCGGGCTTTGTGGCAGGTGCCTGTGGTCCCAGCTACTTGGGAGGCTGAGGCCAAAGAATCGCTTAAACCCAGGAATTTGAAGTTGCTGTGAGTTGTGATGTCAGGGCACTCTACCAAGGATGACATAGTGAGACTCTGTCTCAAAAAAAAAAAGAAATTCAGTAGAGTAATATATTGAGTAAAAATTTAAAGGTCCCACTCACCACACACTCCACTCTTTACCCTCCTTACTCCTTCTCTGTACCCCCTCCTGACAACTCCATTTCCCTTCATGAAAGTAACCCTAGAATTAGTTTAATATTTATCCTCCTAGAATCTGGGACCTAGATCTTTCCCTGCATATTTTTGTATGTGCATGCATGTGTTACTTTTTGTTTGAATTTAAATGAGATCATGTACCTCCTTTTGTCCTTTATTTTTTTTGAGTTAATACATTATTAGAAATTAGATACTTCGGCTATTTTCCATTTGTCATGCTTTACAAACAATGCTATGATGAATACAATCTTTGCCTAAGCATGTTATAGGATGAATACTAGAAATAGAATTACTATGATAGTTTAATGGTATTAAGGGGTGTGTGCATTTAATATTTTGATAGACACTATCAGATTGTCTTCTATAAGGTCTAAATAACCAGTATATATTCCTGTAGTTTATGAGAATACCTGCTTCCCCGTATGCTAATGTTGAGTATTACTGATGATTTTAATTTTTGCCAATCTGGTAGATTTTTTTTCCTTTTTTTCTTGAGACAGAGTCTCACTATGTCACCCCCAATAGTGTGCTGTAGTGTCATAGCTCACAGCAACCTCAAACTCTTGGGCTTAAGCAATTCTCTTGCCTCGGCCTCCCAAGTAGCTGAGACTACAAGCGCCCGCCACAACACCCGGCTATGATTTTGGTTGTTGTTACAGTTGTCATTGTTGTTTCGCAGGCCCTGGGCCAAGTTCGAACCTGCCAATCCTGCTGTCTATGGCTGGCATTCTAGCCGCTGAGCTACGGGCGCCAGTGGCTAGAGCCCTGGTAGTTTTTTTTGTTTTGTTTTGTTTTTTTCATTTTAATTTCAGTGTCCTGTTTACTAGTGAAACTGAACATCATTTCTCATGATGGACCATTTTAATTTCCTCTGTGAACTGTCAGTTCTTAGTCTTTGCCCATTTTTCAGTTGGCCTGTATGTCTTTTTCTTATTCATTTGTTGATGCTCCTTACATAGATGATATTAATTCTCTCAATCTTTGGTCAGTTTCTTTCATTTATTGCATCCTTTGTAATTTTTATTGTGATTTAGCTCATACTGGCAGTCCCCACTTTGATATATCTGATACCATCTGTCTGTCCTCTCTGATCATTCCTGATCTTTGACTCTGCTGTCACCTCTGACCTATGGCTGTCCTCCGGTCTTCAGTCTCCAGAGCTTTCTGGCTTCTGGCTCCCCTGACCTCCTTGGCTTGGGCTCCCCCCAGGTTTGTGAATGGGGCAGGTTACTTTGCTGCTGTGGCAGATGCCATCCTGAAAGCTCAAGAGGAGATTTTCATCACAGACTGGTGGTGAGTGGGGAAAGGCCCAAGCAAGAAGGGGCAGCTTTGGGCCTGGGACCCATCAGCATATGGGTCAGAGGAGAGAGGGGAAGAGGAGGTGTGACTGGTAATCTGTGGCTTAGCTTGTCCCTTAGCCCCTGTTCTCAATCCCAGGTTGAGTCCTGAGGTTTACTTGAAGCGTCCAGCCCATTCAGATGACTGGAGACTGGACATTATGCTCAAGAAGAAGGCGGTGAGGAGAGTGGTCAGGCAGGGGATGGGGTTGGCCTGTGGGTAGATGTGGATGAGAAGGACTGCATTGTGGGAGAAGGCAGGGAATCTGAGGCTTCAGATGGACCTGCCCATCTTGACTCTGCCTGCCAGACTTCACCTCCTCCCTCTCCCTCTCCCCAGAGGAGGACCAACACTTTCTCTTCATGCTCCCCTCCATCTAGCGGAGACTCTCCCAGTGTTCATAACATTTACCGTGTTACTTGTTACTCTCACTGGACTAATTCATATTAGGGGTTCCAGTCCTGGCTCGGCGCCTGTGGCTTAGGCTCAGTGGGCTAAGACTCCAGCCATGTACACCTGAGCTGGCGGGTTCAAATCCAGCCCGGGCCCGCCAAACAACAATGACGGCTGCCACCAAAAAATGGCTGGGTGGTGTGGTGGGTGCTTGTAGTCCCAGCTAATTGGGAGACAGAGGCAAGAGACTCACTTGAGCCCAGGAATTGGAGGTTGCTGTGAGCTGTGATGCCACGGCACTTTATCCAGGGTGACAGCTTGAGGCTCTGTCTCAAAAAAAAAAAAAAAAGGAGTCCCGGTCGAAGGCACAGTGCCTTCCATGTAGGAGGCATGGAAGGACCTGTGCTTGTTGTTGGACTGGAGGAAGGATACATGGTTGAAGGAGGGTGGATGCTAAGTGGATGGATAGATGAAAGAAAGGGAGATGGACAAGAGGAGATGAGTTGGAAAAGTGGAGGGACAGGAGGGTGAGGGTAGATGGATGGATGAATGATAGACAGCGGATGAGGGATGAGTAAATGGTTGGAAGGTGGATGGATAGATAATGAAGAGTAGGTGGACAGATGTGTAGATGGATGAGTGGGAGAGCAGACAGATGACGTTCAACCTAAGTTTGCTGCACAGAACAAAGCAGGGTGTGCGCGGCAGAGGCTCGAGGATCTCTAGGCAGGATGGAGAGATATGCGGGGATCCTGAGCCCGGGAAGGGTTTGGGAGGCTGGAAACGGGCCCTTCTGGGAGGGCCACTAGGATCTAATTCCTCACTCACCACAGGAGGAGGGCGTCCGTGTGTCAGTACTACTGTTTAAGGAGGTGGAATTGGCCTTGGGCATCAATAGTGGCTATAGCAAGAGGGCTCTGATGCTGCTGCACCCTAACATAAAGGTGACCCTCCCACCCTAGAGCCCTCCTTACCACATGTTCCCAACCCTCCCTCTCCCAGAAGGGCTCATCCTTCCATCTTCTTTTTCTCCCTCCTAGTGCCCCTGTCTTCCCTCACCTAAACCCAGCCTCACGAATGCCTCTGTACCTGCTCCAGGTGATGCGCCACCCAGACCAGGTGACGCTGTGGGCCCATCACGAGAAGCTCGTGGTGGTGGACCAAATAGTGGCCTTCCTGGGGGGGCTGGACCTCGCCTATGGCCGCTGGGACGACCTGCAGTACCGACTGACTGACCTTGGGGACGCCTCTGAATCTGCCTCACAGGTAGCTCCCCAGAGGCCTTCCCGAGTGCCCCCAAACTCAGATAACCTGGATCCACATCCCTTCCCAGCTCCAGCCTTCCCCGAATCCCGTCACTCCAGGTGCTGCCCACCTGAGAGTTCCTCACCCTTTCCGGGACTGCAAGAACCCACTTAGAGAATACTGTAACCCAGCGCCTTCCCCATTCCTCTGAGGGTATCAAATGCAAGTGCAGCCAAAGGGGAGGGCTGGGGATGAAACTCTCTGTCTCATTCTCTGTCTCTCCATCTCTTTCACACTCCTTCAGTGCCCCTGTCTTCTCTTTGACCCTGGCTCTGTCTGGTCCCCATGACCTTCTCTCATCCCTGGCTTGGATGTATTTCCCCTGCAGACTCCTGCCCCATGCCCAGAGTCTCCATCCACCCCAGACCTCTCTCACAACCATTTCTTCTGGCTGGGCAAGGACTATAGCAATCTTATCACCAAAGACTGGGTGCAGCTGGACCGGCCTTTTGAAGGTGAGCTGGGAGCAGCGGCAGAAGTTGGGCTGGGACTGAAGATGAGCCCAGATGGGCCAAAGTAGGGCAGCCTTCCCTCTAGCAGGCTCCTCCTCCTCCCTGCCCTGAGTGTCACTGAGAGACCAGCTCCAGCCACTCCCCTGACTCTCCCGAGACCCCCAGATTTCATCAACAGGGAGACTATACCCCGGATGCCATGGCGGGATGTTGGGGTGATTGTCCATGGCCTGCCTGCCCGGGACCTCTCCCGGCATTTCATCCAGCGCTGGAACTTCACTAAGGTTCTCACCCCTTGGGGGTAAGGGGGCTGGAAGTCTGGAGGGAGGCAGGGTCAGCTTGCCACCTCCTGCTGACCCTGCCATCCCTCTACCTTAGACTACCAAAGCCAAGTACAAGACACCTATGTACCCCTATCTGCTGCCCAAATCTACCAGTACTGCAAACCTGCTCCCTTTCACACTCCCAGGGGGACAGTGCACCACTGTGCAGGTGAGGCTCTCCGCTTCAGCCAGCATCCTCCTTCCCTTCAGCCCGGCACCCCAGCCCACTCTGGTAATGTATAAGCCCCCATATGCCTCCCTCTCCTCTCCTGGGGTTGGGAACACTTCATATTCACTGTCCCCTAGGTCTTACGGTCAGTGGACCGCTGGTCAGCGGGGACTCTGGAAAACTCCATCCTCAACGCCTACCTGCACACCATCAGAGAGAGCCAGCACTTTCTTTACATTGAGGTCTGCCTGGGTGAGGGTGGGGACAGACGATGGGTGGGATGTCCCAGGAGAGAGGCCTGGGAAGTCAGCAGGGCCTGTCATGGAGGGCTGCTGCAGCTAGGCTGAAACCTGGGTCTGGAGAGCTGGGAGCTGAGTCTGGGGACAGGGCTGGGAGCTGAGGGCAGGGCCCAGGGCCAGGTTACTGATGTCTGTCTTGGGTTCCTGCTGCAGAATCAGTTCTTCATTAGCTGCTCAGATGGGCGGACGGTTCTGAACAAAGTGGGCGATGAGATTGTGGACAGAATCCTGAAGGCCCACAAGTAAGGTTCACTGTTGGGAAGGTAGGGGCTGTGAGCGTGGCTCAAGCCCCACTGGAGGGGCTGGGGTTTGAGGAACCGATCAGACCTCTGACTCCAGCCTCTCCCCAGACAGGGGCAGTGTTTCCGAGTCTATGTGCTTTTACCCTTGCTCCCTGGCTTTGAGGGTGATATCTCCACAGGTGGTGGCAACTCCATCCAGGCCATTCTCCACTTTACTTACAGGTATGCCCTCCCCCACAGGCTGTCTGTGCCTCACAATTCTCCGCCCCCCCCCACACTGTACCCTCTCCTGACTCTGTCCTGAGCCACCCCTGCCCTTTGAGGGCCGTTTCTCTTCTGACCTCCTCCCCTCCCCAGTCTGCACCTCCGTCACTCTTTCTTTTCTCTCAGGACCCTGTGCCGTGGGGAGTATTCCATCCTACACCGCCTCAAAGCAGCCAGTGAGTGCCAGAGTCTCCCTGGGGAGAGGGAGATTGGGGCGCTGGAGGCCTGGGAGTGGGGGGAAAGGGGTCGTCCTTCTTATGTGCCTCTGAGGCTACTAAGCCCAAAGACGGCCTTTCACTGTAGGGAGAATTATATGCACCAGACTCTAGCAAGGCCCCTAAAGTGAGAAGAGAGAGCACTTAGCTCCTATACTCTACCCCGTCTCTCTTGTGCACAGTGGGGACTGCCTGGCGGGACTATATTTCCATCTGTGGGCTTCGAACTCACGGAGAGCTGGGTGGCCATCCGGTCTCGGAGCTCATCTACATCCACAGCAAGATGCTCATTGCGGATGACCGGACAGTCATCATTGGTCAGAGTTGGATCTGGGCCCCTGGCAGCTATCGGAGTGCAGGGAGAGGAAGAGGGGTGAGGGGGTGGGATGACGGGATGACAGGGCCTGTGGCTGAGGTTCACTTTAGGGTGGAGGTGAAAGGAGGTATGTTGCCCACAGGCCATTGTTCTGGTAAACGTGATGGAGCATAGGGGTGTCTCCCTGGGCCCAGACAGACACATGTCCCACACCACCCTAGGTTCTGCAAATATCAATGACCGGAGCTTGCTGGGGAAGCGGGACAGTGAGTTGGCTGTGCTGATTGAGGACACAGAGATGGAACCATCCCTCATGGATGGGGCAGAGTACCAGGCCGGCAGGTTTGCCTCGAGTTTGCGGAAGCACTGCTTCAGGTACAGTCTAACCACAAAGGTGCGTGTGTGTGTGTGCAGTGGGCTGCCTTTTGAGCCAGAAGTGATGGCTGCTTAGAGGTGGTACTGGCAGATACCCACTTAGGTATGAGCAAGCAGAAACACTAAAAAAGGGAGAAAAATAAATTTAAAAAAATAATTTTTTTTAAGTATCAAAGTAGAGAGAAATCAAAGTCTGTTGGACTCTTTTCCACTTATCTTACTGTTTTATATTGCATTTATTTTGAGTTACCTGAATGGGGACAGAATAACTTCTGGTACTGAGTTTCTCTCAGTATCTTAATCTGGCACTGCTGGGACCCCTTGCTCCCGTAGAGTGATTCTTGGGGCACATGCCCGGCCAGACCTGGATCTCCGAGACCCTGTCTGTGATGACTTCTTCCAGCTGTGGCAAGAGACAGCTGAGCGAAACGCCAATATCTATGAGCAGGTGGGAACTCAGGGGGATGGCCTGGAGGTATTTGTGGATTATCCTGCTCAGGGTGGGATGGAGAGAAGCCTCGCCACATAGTCATCCTCAAAAGGGGGAAAGAGTGTGGGGACATTTGCTACTAAGGGTTTCAGTGACCCAGGGTCACTGTGGCAGTGTTCAAAGGTGGTATCAGGACTGTATCAGTCCAGCCCAGTGGGGCTTGGATTCTTGGGAGAGTCTCCTTGAGCTTCACTGGCTTCTGTGCTCCCTGCCCACAGATCTTCCGCTGCCTGCCGTCCAATGCCACACGTTCCCTGCGGACACTCCGGGAGTATGTGGCCGTGGAACCCCTGGCCACAGTCAGCCCTCCCTTGGCCCAGTCTGAGCTTACCCACGTCCAGGGCCACCTAGTACACTTCCCCCTCAAGTTTCTGGAGGATGAGTCTTTGCTGCCCCCGCTGGGCAGTAAGGAGGGCATGATACCCCTAGAAGTGTGGACATAGCTGAAGCTCCAGATGGGGAGAGGTCACAGCTGCTGGGCTCTACCAGATCTGGCTCCCTGCTCTTCACCCTGAGGACAGATCTGGGAGGACAAGTATCCCCGAATGGGACTAGAGAAGTCACAGAGGACCCTTACCTGAGAAGCAGCCAAAGAGGGTACTCCCAATACAAGGCTGGGGAGGCAGAAGAGGATCTAAGAGAAGCTCATCCACAATGCTGCCTGGTTCAAACCACTACTACAGAAGAAAAGCACAACTCCTGCCAAGGTGATGAGGGTCAAGCCTCTCACTCCAGGAGGAAGGGACTCTGCACTAGGCCTTCCCCCTATCCACCTTCCTCCTCCTGCCCGTGAGCCCCCTCCCTGCCCCAGGGCCTCGCCCAGCCCAGTGCTGCCAAGGTGGACAGAAGGATAAAGCCATTTTTGTCCTCAGCCTCCACCAGGGGTGGGAAGGAGGATACACTAACTCCCTGTACCAACCTACTGACAGAGACACTAACTTTGTATCCGTTCAGTAATCACTTCATAAATAAAACTGTAGAAAAAGTGTGTGCCTATTCCTTGGAGGAGTGCTGCTGTCAGCCTCCCCTCGCTGCATACACAAGGTACTAGTCCCCTTGACATTATCTCTACCCCACTCCTTTATCCTGTCTCCACCTCTGTCCTACTTGTCTGTGGTTCTGGGAGCTTCGCCACCTCTCCTGAGAGAAGGTGTTCAAACAGTGCTGCCTGGGTAGATGAAGGGCAGGGGCCAAACCAGGGCACCAGGGGAACTGCAGCTACAGATGACGGAGGTGAGGTCACCTCTTCTTCAAGTGATAGCCCTCGTGGAGGATGCTGCTTTTTTTTTTTTTTTTTTTTTAAAAAAACCATTTTTTTTTTTTATTTAGAGACAGAGTCTCACTATGTTGCCCTCGGTAGAGTGCCATGGCATCACAGCACACAGCAACCTCAAACTCTTGGGCTTAAGTGATTCTCCTGCCTCAGCCTCTCAAGTAACTGGGACTACAGGCGCCCACCACAATGCCTGGCTATTTTTTGTGGCAGTTGTCATTGTTGTTTAGCTGGCCTGGGCTGGTTTCATACCTGTCAGCCTCGGTGTATGTGACTGGCACCGTAACCACTTTACTATGGGCTCCAAGCCCCTTATGGAGGCTTCTGAAGGCCCCTGTGGGAGTGGTTAAAGGTGCAGGCTTGAGGACAGGAACTAGGCCCAAATCCTAGACTCTGTCAGTTAGAATCTAGATCACCTCATCTAGTCACATCACTTTCCTGGACCTTAGTGGTCCCCACTGGGAAATGAAAATAATACTTATGACTGGCTTACTGTAATGACTCAGTCATTCACTGGGCATGGTGGCTCATGCCTAGAATCCTTGCACTCTGGGAGGCTGAGACTGGTGGATTTCTTCAGCTCAGGAGATAGTGATCAGCCTGAGCCAGAGCAAGATCCCATTTCTACTAAAAATAGAAAAACTAGCCCAGCATTATGGCAGGTACCTATATTCCCAGCTACTCAAGAGGCTGTGGCAAGATGATCTTTGAGCCCAAGGATTTGAGGTTGCTGTGAGCTATGACACCACAGCACTCTACCCACATAGAGTAAGACTGTCTCAAAGAAAAAAAGTCTCAGTCATTGACTCAAATACTTACTGAATGCCTGCTATTTGCCAGACTTAACCAACTCCCTACCCTTGTGGCACTTATGTTCCAAAGCTTCAACTATCCAATACAGTAGCCACTAGCCACATTTGCCTATTTCTTTTTTTTTTTTTGAGACAGAACCTCAAGCTGTCACCCTGGATAGAGTGCTGTGACATCACAGCTCATAGCAACCTCCAATTCCTGGGCTCAAGTGAGTCTCCTGCCTCCACCTCCCAAGTAGCTGGGACTACAGGCGCCTGCCACAACACCCAGCCATTTTTTGGTGGCAGCCGTCATTGTCATTTGGAGGGCCCAGGCTGGATTCGAACCTGCCAGCTCAGGTGTACGTGGCTGGCACCGAGCCGCCTATTTCAATTTAAATGAATTAAAGTGAGAAAAATTAAAACTTGAGTCCCTCTCTCACACTCCCCACATTTCAAGTGCTCAGTAGTCACTTGTTGCTAATAGCTAGCATATGGGACATTGCAACTATACACGATTTCTGCCACTGCACAGGGAAAGCACTGCTTTGAAGGGAAGAGATGGAATAAATGGCACAGTGTGTAAAAAAGCACAACAAACACTGAGTTGAGGATGGTTACCTTCCAGGAGAGGTATAGCTGGTAACTCTCATTTCTTAAGCTGAGTGGTTAAGTAAGTGGATTTATACACACACACACAATTTTTTGAATGTCTGAAATACACACACACATGTATATATACTTTTTTTTTGAGACAGAGTCAAATGATGCCTAGATAGAGTGCCATGGCATCATAACTCACAGCAACCTCAAACTTTTAGGCTCAGGCAATCCCCTGCCTCAGCCTCCCAAGTAGCTGGAACTACAGGTACCTACCATAACATCTGGCTAATTTTTTCTATTTCTAGTAGAGACAGGTCTCAATCTTGCTCAGGCTGGTCTTGAACTCCTGAGATCAAGCAAACCACCTGCCTTGGCCTCCCAGGATGCTAGGATTACAGGCATGAGCCACGGTACCCAACCTGTCTAAAATATTTCTTTTTTCTTTTGCAGTTTTTGGCCGGGGCTGGATTTGAACCCACCCCCTCCGGTATACGGGGCCGGCGCCCTACTCCTTTGTGCCACAGGCACCGTCCTGTCTAAAATATTTTTTGACGAGAAAAGTTTAGGACAGGACAGGCGTGATGGCTCATGCCTGTAATCCCAGCACTTGGGAGGCTGAGGCGGGTAGATTGCCTGAGCTCAAACAAGTTCGAGACCAGCCTGAGCCAGAGCGAGACCCCATCTCTAAAAAATAGCTAGGCTTGTGGCAGGAGTCTGTAGTCCCAGCTACATGGGAGGGTGAGGCAAGAGGATCACTTGAACTCAAGGGTTTGAGGTTGCTGTAAGCTAAAACACCATGGCACTCTGCCAAAGGTGACCAAGTGAGACTCTGTCTCAAAAAAAAAAAAAAAAGTTTAGAACAGGTCCTGACTCTCTCCCCTCACCCCCAAGCCTCATTCCTTGAGTCTCAGACCATAGAAGCAAGAAAAAACCAATGAGTATAAAGTAAGGACTTTAGGAAGCCTTCCTGGAAAGGGGCTGTGCTGGGTGGGTGATGATTTGAAGAAAGAGATAATTAGGCTGGGTGCTGTGGCTTACGCCTGTAATCAGAGCACTCTGGGAGACCAAGGTGGGTGGATGGCCTGAGTTTATAAGTTCAAGACCAGCCTGAGCTAGAGTGAGCGAGTGAGACCTCATCTCTAAAAAAAATAGCTGGGCATTGTGGCAGGCACCTGTAGTCCCAGCTACTTGGGAGGCTGAGGCAAGAGGATCCCTTGAGCCCAAGAACTTGAGGTTGCTGTGAGCTGGGACAGCATAAAACTCTACTGAGTATGACAAAGTGAGGTTCTGTCTCAAAAACAAAAAAAGAAAGAAAGAAAAGAAAAGAAAAAGAGATAATTGTCCTCCTCCATCCTCTCCTCTAACCCCAGTCCTCAGTCCTCTCAAGAAGCCACTTCCTGGCTTGGGGCCTGTAGCACGTGTTCACAATGCTGGCCACATACTCCGAGGTTGTCGGAACCCGGCTGGGCCAGCTAAATAACAATGACGACTGCAACAACAACAACAACAACAACAACAAAAAAAACAGCTGTTGTGTGGAGGGCACCTGTAGTCCCAGCTACTTGGGAAGTGTGAGCTGTGATGCCACAGCACTGTACCAAAGGTGACATAGTGAGATGCTGTCAAAAAAAAAAAAAAAAAAAGCCACTTCCTGCAAGAAATCCATCCTCCCACATATACTGGTCTCTAGGTACTAATTGGTACTTTGTTAATTAGCCTCATTATCAGCACTAACTGCCTCTTTCCCTGGGGGTACAATTACCTCATTAACTGTGGAGTAGGGTAGAGGTAGCAGTGCCCCAGGCTGGGCCAGGGAGTAGGTGGGTTTCTGCTCCACACTGTCCATCTGCCTTCCCCTCCTTAGTCCTGGAGTTTCTTTTCTTTTCTTTTTCTTCCCAAACAGAGTCTTATTACTTTGTCACCCTGGGTGGAGTACCCATGGAGTCACAGCTCATCGCAACCTCAAACTCTTGGAATTAGAGATTCTCTAATTCTTAAGAATTAGATTCTCAAAAAAAAAAATTAGATTCCCTAATTTTCTAACTTTTTTTTTTGAGAAAGAGCCTCAAGCTATCACTCTGGGTAGAGTGCTATGGTGTCACAGCTCACAGCAACTTCAAACTCCTGGGCTTAAGCGATTCTCTTGCCTCAGCCTCCTGAAAAGCTGAGACTACAGGCACCTGCCACAATGCCCAGCTATTTTTGGTTGTAGTTGTCATTGTTTGGCAGGCCCAGGCTGGATTCTAACCCGCCAGCTCTGGTGTATGTGGCTGGCGCCTTAGCTGCTTGAGCTACAGGCGCCACCTAATTCTCTACATCTTAAGTGATTCTCTTGCCTCAGCTTTCCAAGTAGCTGGGACTACAGGTGCCCATCACAACACCCGGCTATTTTCAGAGACGGGGTCTCACTCTGGCTCAGGCTGGTCTTGAACTTGTGAGCTCAGGCAATCCACCCACTTCGGCCTCCCAGAGTGCTAAGATTACAGGCGTTGACCACCACCTGGCCCCTATTTATTTATTTATTTTGAGACAGAGTCTCACTATGTTGCCCTTGGTAGACTGCTGTGGTGTCACAGCTCTCCGCAACCTTAAACTCTTGGGCTTAAGCTATTCTCTTGCCTCAGCCTCCCAAGCAGCTGGGACTACAGGTGCCCGCCACACACAGGGCTATGTTGTTGTTGTTATAGTTGTTGTTTGGCAGGCCTGGGCTGGGTTTGCATTGGTTCAAACCCGCTAGCCCCCTGTGTATGTGTCTGGCGCAGAGCCTATTTATTAATTTTAGACAAAGCCTCACTTTGTTGCCCCTGGTAGAATGCCGTGACATCATACCTCATAGCAACTTCAAATTCTTGGGCTCAAGTAATCCTTCTAGCCTCCTGACTAGCTGGAACTACAGGTGCCCACCACAACGCCCACCTATTTTTAGAGATGGGGTCTTGCTCTGTCTCAGGCTGGTGGACAACCTTAAATACATATGAAAGTAGAGAATAACCCCTCACATATTCAGGTATATCCATGGATTCATACTCCAGCTTCAATAATTATCAGCATAGGACCACTCTTGTTCTCTGTCCTTCCCACCCTAAGATTACATTGCCTCTTAGAGCTGGGGTGGTCATTTATCCCATCTTCATGATCTTGATTTGCTCATTCAATCATTTAGTATCTATCTAGTAAACATTCTACAAATCGAGCTTAGTAAATTTATTGAGGATCTAGTATATGCCAAGTGCTTTACATACATTATTTTATTTTATTTTATTTTATTTTTGCCAGTCTTTTTTTTTTTTTTTCGAGACAGAGCCTCAAGCTGTCACCCTGGATAGAGTGCTGTGGCATCACAGCTCACAGCAACCTCCAATTCCTGGGCTCAAGAGAGTCTCCTGCCTCCACCTCCCAAGTAGCTGGGACTACAGGCGCCCGCCACAACGCCCAGCCATTTATTTTTATTTTTTTGGTTGCAGCCTTTATTATT